>VWYO01019779.1:243292-279906 GCA_013400275.1 Rhadina sibilatrix | reverse complement strand
TGATAACTAATTTTTTTTTTTCACACTAAAGATTCCAGAATCAACCATATCCCATTAGAACATGATTTCTGCATTTATCTTCCTGAGAATTTAAATAAGCTTTGAGTAGCTGATAATTCATCAGCAAGTACTAATGGGACTTCAGTATTTTCAGTAAATGTCTCTTTTTGGGTCTGGCTGAGGGAAAAATTATTTCTGTTGAAATCATTGGCGACAGAAATACATGGCATCTAGGGCACATATTATGCCTATACTATGTTTTTATTGATATCAAAGTAAAATAGAATGTTATATATCAAATCTATGCAGTTGAGACAATATGCCTTGCCTATTTTCTTTTTTTTTTTTTTTTCTATTTTTTCAGTTTAAGTCTCAGGTCTTCAGAAGATGCACAAACATTTCAAATCTTCATCTGCTAGTTGGAAAGATGTGCTGATCCCAGGTGCACTGTTCATTGCTTAAATATTACCCTCTCTCTGGGGCTTGCATTTGATATCAGATTACAAAGATCTATTTTTGCCCTGTTCCCACTTTACCTTGCTTCTAACCACAACATTCAAGAGGCCAGTAAATATTATTGTGGATATGAATTTAAGTATTTATTTAAATATTGCAACAAGAGCCACTGATAATGACAAAATGTGTGCATTTTTAGAAAAGAGTTTAGAAATAATTACTGATTTGCACAACTTTTAAAAGGGTTTGTATACATCTTGAGTCAAAGTAAATAAATAGGTTTGCAAGTTTAAAGGACCAGTCATTCACATATTCCGGCCAAAGCTTGTTATATTGCAGATGTCCTTTTCTATATAGTTAAGTCTTCTTGTATGTGGTTAAAAAAGTATTTTTCAAAAAGCATTAATGAAGAAATCAACGACTCTGGATTTCAATTCTTTCATGGTACTCAGCTAAAGAGACCTCTGGTAAAAGTGTTTTTCTCACGTTATCTCTACATCTCTCTTCAGTCATTTGTTTTTCTTACACTCTTCTCTCTGAATTAGTTATCCTTTTAGTGCTTAATATTTTTGCCATCCAAGAGCTGTAATCAAGTCATCTTTTGATCTTATTCAGCAAATAGAGTGAGTGTGACATTGGTTTGGGAACGATAGAATAAAAATCTCAAACCACTAATTCTCCAGAATTCCATTTATTGACTTGATTTGTCAAACTCATCAGGCATGGATGTTCAGGTGAAAGAATGTTGCTCTTGCTTTTCATATAATATACTAAATACAGGGAATTATAAAGTAGAGGAAAATCAAAGACATAATTATTGCCAATGATTAGGGAAAAATTCCAGCTCAAGACTGAATTCTTCCTAAAACACATTGGTAGATGCGACTTCTGTTTTAGGAAGTCAATATCTTCATTTCAATTTAATACCCTTCATCTAATTAAGTAATTGGCTACTAATTTCTACTAAATACACCATTTTTTTCATAAATGAACAAATTTTCTTTGCTCACTTTTCAAGGAAATGCCAAGGAGAGCAGAGTAATAAGATGATTTGGTTTGGTTTGGTTTGGTTTGGTTTGGTTTGGTTTGGTTTGGTTTGGTTGTGTGGGTTTTTTGTTTGTGGGGGTTTTTTGGGGTTTTTTTGTGTTTTTTTTCTTGTGTGGGGGGGGGTTTTTTGTTTGTTTGTTTTGGTTTTGGTTTTGGTTTTGGTTTTTTTTGTTTTGTTTTGTTTTGTTTTGTTTGTTTTTGGGGAGAGTTGTTTTTTTTTTTTGGTCATCCTTGAAACTTGCAATTTTCCTTGATATATTATTTATGGTGTGATTGACAATATTTCCTTATCTAGTCTCAGGCTTTTCTTTATTCCTTTTCTAGCTACTTTAGTCTTCTTTTAAAAGAATGTTGCACTACCACTTTATGGTTTTTTTTTTGGCAGAACAATACTGTTTTCTTAATTTTGCTACAAATAAGCATAACCATACCAAAGGCATCTTTCATCTGGTTTTCCCCACCAGGTTTCATTGTTCTGTCCTATTTTGTTCATTTAGTCTTTCCTTGCTCTAATCCCATTTGAGAGCCATTTTTTAATAAAAGGCTGTGAAATGCTTGGTAATGGTGGCACAAAACCCAAGGAGGAGTGAATGGATTCAAGGGTAGAAACAATGGCAGGAAAAACTCATTATTCCATTCAGCCAGAGAGACTTCACTTTCTGTCTTTCCTTTGGGGAGAGGAAAGGAAAAACCAGAAACAGGGATCACTGTTTTGCACATTTTCCTTCTGATTATTAATGTGGATGGGACAGGACCACCCATTCTTGTCAAATGTTACTATAATGGAGAAAAAATAGGATGAGCCTTGATATATAACTTCATCTATGAGTACTGCTGAGGTACAATGTTGCACTGAAGTAGAACAGGACAGCTAGATAGTAAATTGAATGATAAGAAAGAATTGACCAATCCCCCTCGCTTCATGTTGCAAATGTTCTTTTATATATGCACTAATACAAATTAATGACCTTTTTCTGAGGAATGGCCTCCTTAGCTTTTCCTATTAGCATCTAAGCTAACACCTGGAATTTGCAATGTACTATAATTTGGTTACTATGGTGATGAAGGATAGCAAAAAATTTTGAAAGATTCTTTGAATGTCCTCTGATGCTAAGAAAAAATGAATAATCTGTCATAAAAGATAGATCCAATTCATTTTATCTAATTGGAATAGCTATTCCTACAGAACTGAATGAAAAAAGGAAAATGTTATGACCCTGTAACATCAGCTGTTCTGGTATATAATAGAGACAGAATGTGATATTCCAATCTTCTGGTAAATGATGTTCCACATACTTTCAGTTGCTTTAGATAACTACTCTATTCATAATTAAATTATTGGAGGTTCACATACTTATCTATTAAGTGATTTATAATTAATTATTTATGTTTATCCTGCAGTTTACCATTTGTGTTAAAAGTTTTTTGTTTACCATTTCAAAATGATACAAATTACGGTAAAGTATAATTTATTCTTTTATGAATGTCTGTTTTTAAGCCAGTGGATTCAAATTGCTAATAAAATGTTGAATCATTACATATTATTACTTCAGAAGGGACTACTTACAAAGCTGTATTATTGCTAGAGCACATTGCTAAAAAAATTATTCTGATGTCATTTGTAAGTATGTATTAGAGAGGTGGTTTGAATCAGAGCACCAAAGTAAAAAGTATGTAAAAAGCATATTTGATACAATATTTCCCAGAAATAAGTGGAAATAAATTATTAGATGTTATAATTCTTCTTTATCTTTGATGTCACAGGATTAAAAAGAGTTAATTCTCAAAATAAATGTGTTCATAAATGTGAAAGTATGCAGACAGATCAGTTAAATCCTGCCAAGGGTTACAAGAATTTAGGAGAACATGGGAAGCTACTTGACACAGTGTGAGAAACTGCTGACTTCAACAAGAACGCACACAAGTGGCTGACAAATGTTGCACAGACCACCATGAGCAAGGACTGAATTTCACAGACAGTGAAGGGAGAATTTTGTGAGAGACATGGAAATTTCAAATAATTAAAGAGGGTGACTTGGGGAAATTTCACAGATTATTTTCTTGCAAGGCCAAAGAGCCTGAGTAACAATCTCTTTTCTTTATTTCTTCTATGTTAACACCTCTCCTAGTGGGGAGTGATAGATCTTTAAACTACACTAGTCAGAAATCAGAATGACATCCAGATCTGGAATGACTCAAGCTCTGAGACAGCAAGTCAGCAAGAGGTTCAGGATCTGGATGTGGAAATCAGACAGACTTAAAATCTATGCTGATTCTTGAGGGCTACACTAATGACGGCTTATCTTTATATTTAAAAAATGAAGGAGTGTGTATGTTCATTGTTGAACTTCAATACTAATGAGCCAGAGATGAGGAAAAAAATTGAGCCACCACTTCTGCTAATGCTCGTGTGACTGCTGTTCTTGGTTATCTAAGGGAAAGACACTATTCATGTTGATTGACATGGGCAGCAGGTTTGTGGCATGTGATTGTGTTTGCTTCCTGAAGGCACATTCAGGTTCAGTACTGGCAGGATCTATAAAGAGGAATGAGAAGACCCTCCTGGTCTGGGAATACACTGGATTTAGCTTCCATTAATAATAACTGTTGTGAGATGTTCAGTAGCTGCTCAGCATCTCACATGACCATGGCTCCAGTCACATCCTTCCTTTGCTACAGATCCTTTGCTACAGGTTAGTTGCTCCTAGAGATTCCTACCATGTTAATTCACCAAAATGAAGAAAGCATAGGGGAATATGTTAAGTTCTTTACATTTTAATTGGTGATAGCTCACAGATGTCCCAGGCAGTAATTGGAGCTTCATAGCGTAAAAAATTTAGAGAAACACAATTAATAAAAACCTCTCAATCCTTCAACAAAATAAGAAAAAAGAAAAAGGAAACGCAACATAGTAAAAAAGTAATGTCAAAAAGCCTGTGAAGCATCACTCTAAGACTGTATTTTTTAATGTTTGTTTCTTTTAGGTCCATTTTGTGAGGAACCTGGTGATCCTTGTGCCTCTCAGCCATGCCTGAATGGAGGTATATGCCAGTACATCCAGTCTGGATATGTTTGTGGTTGCCCTTCTGGTTTTCTTGGTCACAACTGTGAAATTGACATCAATGAATGTTCTTCAAGGCCATGTAAGAATGGAGGCACATGCGTCGATTTGCCAAATGTAAGTATAAATGTTAGAGCTTCCTATTTGAACAGAGAGTCATAGAATTACAGCATCGCATCACAGAATGATTTGGGCTGGAAGTAACATTTAAATATGATCTATTTCCAACTTCTCTGCAGTAGGCAGAGACCTCTTATGCTAGATGAGGTTGGTGAAAGTTCCGTCCAACCTGACCTTGGACACTTCAAGGGATGAGGCATTTACAACTTTCCCCCCATCTCGCGAATTTAGCAGAAATGATGATGTGTGGGGGGATGTCAGAGGTCTCAGAGAAGTCAAGGTAAATGTTATCAGTTGCCCTTCCCTTATCCATCAATGCAGTTACTGCATCATTGAGAGACACCATTATTCAGACATAATTTATCATTTGTGAAGGCCGTATTGTCTGTTTCTAATCACCTTCCTGTCATCCATATGCTCTTACATACCTTACAGGAGGATCTGTTCCATGAAAGTGTCAAAACATTTAATTTTAATGTAATTTTTTAATTAGCTTTGCATGTTTCATGAAGAAACATAACATTTTCTCAATGTGTCCTGTTTGTAATATTTTTATAACCCCCCTCCCATTTCAGTGGTTTGGTGATCTTAAGGGACTACCCATATTATTTTATTTCTTTTTTCCTCTCCCTAATAAAATCACCTAATACAAACATGAAGCATCATGTGATCTTTATTTACTAGTGATTGTCTTATTCTTTCTTTTCATGTGGTATAAGATTCTTAACCCCCTTTTTTCCTTTCTTTTTTCTTTATGTAAAGTAGAATAAATTCATGCAGAGCTCACAAAGTTTTGATAATAAAGTCATATCTGGTAGTATGTCAAAATAAATTGTTGATGTTCTTTCATTAGCATGACTATTGCAAATAACAGTGATTATACAGAATCAAAACAGTAAAAGAAGAGTTCAAAAGCTTGGTTATCATGTAGCGGTGGTACATACTCATACACAGAGAGAAAAAGAGACATCTATATTGCTGAATAAATTGAAAAATTTCTAAGTTATGCAACCTGTGTGAATATTTCTTCTACTAGATATACTAGCACAAACTATTTTGTGCAATAGTGCAAACTAGTTGCACTAGTTTGTTTCACACATAGAAATGTCTCAGTGGGAGTTGAAGTTTCCTGATTATACCTTTAAGACCAATTCTAAAGAAACACATAAGCACTTCCCATTTCATTAGGGGAACCAATCCCTTTACTTTTTCCTTTATTTTCTGACTTCAAAAGGCTTATGAAAAGCAGAAAAAAATAAGGGACTGTCAGCTTGAAGAAATATTTTGTTTTGTAAAATAACTTACTTTTCTTACTGTTCAAATTAGAGGTTGCAGTAACTGACAGACATCTTTCACTGTTAGAGAAACATAGACTCTGTTCTCTATATTGAAGGAGAAAATGGATATCCATGATTCTCTTTCCTACTCTGGATAGTAACACTGGTTACTGATGTACCTTGTGTACTGCTACTATTTAATAGATGCAAACATTACATTGGAACATAATCAGAAATTAGGAAAATGTCCTAAATTAATTATAAAACTCCTTCTTGATTCAGTTATGAGATCACAAAACCACAATTTTAAAGCTGGTATATTTCCATCTAGCAAACTCAAGTATGGTATACTCTGTGCTGGAAGGCCTGTTCTACCTCTCCTAAATTAAGTTAGTAACCTGAGACTAGAACTGTTCTGTCTTTGTAGACTGCTTTATATGATGAAATGTTGTCCTAGTTAGGACCTCTCTAGTAATGGATGTAAACACCATAAACACTACATTTTTTTACTATCTAGGTACAACAAATAATTGTTCCTAATTTTCCTCTCTTCTATAGGATGTGGCATGTACCTGTATGCCAATATTTACTGGCAAGTTCTGTGAGAGAATACTGAATCCATGTGAACTTATGCCTTGCTTAAACAATGCAACTTGCATAGCTCAACAGCAAAGCTATAACTGCCGGTAAGATTGGAGATTAATTTATTTCAGTACTCTGTTGGTTCACTTGATGATATGATACAGATTACAGAAAGAAAAGACAATCATTCACAGAGAACACAGACAACTATAAACTTTCGTTTTAAAAAATATATTTATCTTTCGTGCTTTACTGTGTTAGGATTCTTGTAAGCTCTGGGAGTGATACAGAAAGATTTAAAGCATTTAAGAGCTATAATTTATTTCATTATTAATACTATAAAAATATATAAATTTTAAAACACTGATGACAACTGAGACAGTTATACTACATGTGTCACTCCCTTTCAGGATGTGTGAAGTTTATGATGTTTCTGAAAAGATAAGGGAACCTATTTAATTTCTAGATCACTGATATGCGTTAGTAGACTTTAAATTGATCCTTCAAACAGCATATAAAAAACTGTGTTATTCAGAAAGACCACACTAAAAGTTATCCATTTGAAAATACCAGAAGTTAGCCAATGTACAATTTAATGTCATTTTTAAAGAGATTTTTAAGGGTTTTTTCCTATGCCGGTAAGGAGTACAACTTATCCTGTTCCCCTTTGTTTGGCTTTTATCTTACTGCCTGAGAAAATTCTGATAAACATTACTGAAGTAGACATTTTTCAAATTTTAAGATATTAATAAAAGCAGAGAATTGAAAGCTGTGATACAAAAAAGCCTGAAAATATTTTATGAATGAGCTTTAAAACTGCAAAAAATAAAACAGAACTATGAAACACAGTTACAGTGCATCAGCAGAGATTCAATTGAGAAGACTTGAAATGAAAATATAAGTAGAATTATGTTTACAGTTTTCCCAAAGAAGAAAATCCTCACAATTTCATTCATATTCTCTTCTAAATACAGATATATGTACAATCACACATATGCAAGCTCATATACACATAGATCTTCCCATACAGACATGTAAAGCACAGTACAAGTGTTATAATTGATTTTCCAATTCTTTAAACAAAGATATAAACTAATAATTTGTTATTATATAGCCAGTCTTTCCCACAATATGCCTATATTAGTATAAAATGTGTTGAAATTTACATATAAAAATATACATAACATGAATAATCAATATACATATGTAGATTGCCTTTATTAATAGAAATCAAACCAAAAAAAAGTCATAAAAAGTTATCCTGGCCATGTTATTCATATTGAATGATCTGTAATTCCACAAAGTATTTGTAGAAATGGTCTTTATCAGGAACCTCATTGTACCATAGAAATTGTTTAATAAAAATATCTATGGGAAAACATTTTGGTTGAACTACCTTTCTTCCTTTGATAATATTATTTGAGAATAAGCATGGAAGTAATTATTTAGATCAATATAACAGTGTATTTATGGGCAATTAAGAACTCTTTTTACATTGGGCTGGTTTATAAACTCATTAACTCTAAGACTGCTCTAAAAGGGAACTAAAAACCTAGAGAGAGCATTGTGAATAGTGTTCAATCCACACAGTTTTCCCTAGCAACCAATTAGCACACCAGACATTCTTGATGAAGGAGAACTCCAGAAAGTGACTCATATCTCCCACAGAGAAAGATCCAGAATAGGCAACATGACATCTAACACAAGTCTGCAGTTTTCTTTGTACAAAGATAGAGGGTTACAATCACAGAATATCAAAACACAATAAATATACAATGCCATCAGAAAATCATAGAATAGCCCAAGTTGAAAGAGACCTTGAAGTATCTTCTGGTCTAACCTTTCATGGGAAAGGGAGTTTAGACGAGATTATTTAGTACCTTGTCCAATTGCTTATTGCAATGTTCAGTCTTAGTCTCACCATTCAGTCCCCAAAGGCTTCAATTACTGATTGTAATAATTTTTATTAATATTTTATAAAATGAAAGATATTGTCCTTGTTTTTTTGTGAAATTAAAATCAGTTTTCCACCACTTAATCTGAAATAGTTAATAAAGAGAAATATTTATTCCTCTGTACTCGAAAGGAGGCATTTAGGTGAGAGAAAGCATTTTGAGGTAGCATGAATTACGTATTTTTCACAAGGAGATCACATTCAGTAGTTTTGTTTGTGAGAACTGCAATCTTGCCAGAGTGCTGAAATGAAGAGGATGTGTTGACAGATAGAGAGGTCCAACAGTCAGCAGGCTTTACTGTTTTAAGAATTCAAAATTTTGTTTTTAAATTCATGTTCTCCATTAGCTACTTGACTAACAGTGGATTTCAGAAGACCTATAGGAGCAGTGATTGGACAGTTTCAGTTTTTGAAAATTACAGACTGGGATGCTTTCTGCCTGTTTTAATTCACTTTATCCAAAGGAAATCTATTATTAATTATGTTGCCTTAATTTGGGAGATTTGTAGCTGCTCATCAACATTTTAACTGAAGATTTGGTTCATTTTTGGTAATCATTGTCAAATACTGTAGTTATGTCTCCATTTAGTCAGTCCACAATAAACTGCATGTGTTTCATACTACATTTGGTGTAATAAACATGTAATACTACAATATGATGCACTTTTATACCATTTTAACACCTTAAATAAAAGTTATGGTGTTTAGGTCAGATGCATGTACAAGTTCAAAAATATTTGAATTGAACTTTTTACTTCATTACTTTTTTATTTTGCTCCCCCCTATGCTATGTTGTTCTCCTTATGCCCAAACTACTTTCTTATATTCTACACAATCCTATCTTCTTCTCAACACATCCTCCCTTCCTTGGAAAATCTGTTGTTTTCCATTCTAAACATATAACCAAACAGAATCAATTTAATTTTCCCTACTTCAGTTATGATGTATGATTATCTTATATCCTAATTCCATCCTTTCAGTCTTAGTATCACACACAACTTTGTGCTAAGAATCTAATAGTTGCATTTTTTTAATGTCAAAATTTAAGGCGAATTCAAATAGGCAGTGAACGAGCACATCCATCACAATAAACTATGATTGTTTATTTTCTATCTTCTTCTATTATCCATGTGCTCTAGGATAATAAAAAGTCACAAAAAATGTGAAAGGGTGTTCTGAGAAAATATGTTCTGTTGGTGCTATCTTTGGAACTTTGCTGTCAACTTTTTTTCTGTTAGTTTATATTTTCTTTTTTTTTTTTTGACATTGGTATATTTATTGCAAAACAAAAAAGACCAAAACCAGAAAAAATGAGCAAATATAAAAATTAGAAGAAATCACTTCTAAAATTGGCTAACAATATTATCTAGTTAATGAAGTAATCATAGATTGAAGCAAAAAAAAAAAAATCTAGAAACTCTTTCACTTTAGATCATTGATAAAAATAAATCAGTAAAATAAAAATTGTAATTGAGTTGCTATGACTTGGTTTTAGATGTTATTTAAAATTATAAGAAAATATACAAAATTATTTTATTATTATTTTAAATTTCTTTCATATGCAAGTTTTATTTCAAAAACTTGCATATTGTAGCTCCTTTTAGCTACAATACACTAATTTTTTTTTAAGAATAGACTCTGCAAGAATTCTGAAGCCAAGTATTTGAAATGGTAGGAACATGATTGCATGCAGCACCTTTTCAAGAGGAAGGTGAGGATTATGTGGTGCACTGCTACTTGCATTGAGTGTCCTCATGTGGTTGTGTCTACACCAGTCTCAAAGTATATAACCATTTACAGAAGGTTTTTTCATATCCATTTGCTCCTGTCCAAATGGTCAAATATGCATGAATTGTGGTTGTTTTCCAGGGATTTCTGATTAAATCCAACCAGTGTAACACTTAAATAAGGTTAATACAGTGACTTAAGTTTCTGGACATGCTAGATGTGTCTGTGCCTTCCTCGGACTCAGGAGCGATACCCACAGATAGACATTTTAAACTGATTTAGAAAGTATGGTTAACTCAGATGCTTTCTATTGAATGTTGTGCCTAAGTAGTTGCTATGGAAAATATATCCCTCACTTTAGTATGCTGCATAACTGTGAGAAGCTTCATACATTTTGAAACAAGTAATTGGATAGATTTTTTTCTAAATAAGAAAACATAAGCAGCACATCTGGATCTCCTATCTATTAGGAGCAGGAACTTAGGAAAACCAGAAGCAATTCTGTATAATCTTCATAATTTTCAGTTTCTAGACTGAATAATTTAAATAAAACTACATCTTCAAAATTGCCAAAGAAATTCCCATCTATTAGTTTTGGATTCTTCCACAAACACAATTTTTCAGCTAACTGGCCATTTCCTTTCTCTTCTTTAATCTTTTCTTTCCATTATACCAGAAATATCCTTTAGAAAGGGGAACATGATGTGTCTGTAAGAACATAGTGAGAATGTTTGACAAGGATTATCTATCTATCAAGATATAAGTATTCAAATATTTTTCTAAATTGTTCCATTATTGCTTTTGAACACAACTTTTTTACTATCCATTTGAATCTCATCTTTTTTTATTTTTTTTATGTTTTTTTAACATGAGAACTACATCAGGAAAGGATTTTCTCCTACTAATAATAAGACATGAAGCAGAAGAAATTTCTGCAGTTCCTTTTATATACATGAGTTATCCATCACTCCATGGAACTAACAGTCACAAAAATTAAATACTAATTTTTTCTTCAAAGAAAATACTGAATTATACTGAGTTAAGCAAACAAGTAAACAACTCTGCATTGTTGTCTCTAGATTGCTCCTTACATAATTCAGCAGGCCATTATTTACTATTTATACTACTCCTTATTCATTAACAATGATTGATGTTTATTTCTCACTCATCATATTTTTATTTTTATATTAAAGCATCTCTCTGATGCTTAAATTGACCTATCTTTTCTAATAGTTTTCCAAAACCTTGTTACCTTGTCTATAACTGTTTATTAAATATTACCTCATCCTAGATTATTTTTCCTGGAAGATTGTATGAAATATTGGTGTAAAAATACTTTAATCAATGAAAGAAATTATTTAGGAAAAAGCAAAATTATCCAGAATCATGCAAGGGATTTTTAATTTCTTGAAAACATATTGTGCTTATTTTAAATAACATAAGAGCTGTTTTGTTACTGCAAGAACATTATTTAATAGAATTATGGAACATAATTAAATACAATTAACTTTTAAAATGCAAGTTCTCTAAAATACACTGGTGTATTTGCAGCTGCATGCCAGGGTTCACTGGAAAAAACTGTGAGGAAGTAATTGACTACTGCAGGCTGCTCAGCATCAACTGTCTGAATGAAGGATTGTGTCTTAATATAATTGGAGGATTCACTGTAAGTAATTTAATACATGTTAAACAAATTCAGTGTTCCAAAGTATAAAAGCTTCAGACAGCAGACTTGAAATGCATTCATTACTCTAAGAGACAAGAGAGGTACAATTTTATGGGTTTTATTTATTTTAATCAATAACACAAGGGCAATTCACTTGGATAATATGGATTTTTTTATTACTTTTCTACTGAGATCGTGATTAGTACTATATCAAGTAAGATAACTGAAAGATATTTTTATAATAAAAAGAATATATAACTAATTGTGGTCCAGTGTCATTACCCACAAAGATGAAAATTATATCTGTGTTGCAATCTTTAAAAATACATTGATTGAATAAAGATCATCTGTTGCTGTTATTTTAACCAGAATGAAATTACTTATCTACACATAAAGATGTTTAAAATTAATACAAGTTTAAAACTTTGATGATGAAGCTGTAGCGTAGTAATGTTCATTCCAACTGACATATTTTTTAAAGACATATTAGATCTGCTTTTTTTCAACTCTCTAAATTGCTCCTGAAAATGTTAAGCAAGGTGCAGAATCTTGTCCTTGTTAAACTCCCTATGGTTGGTGATTGCCTGTCCCTCTAATTTGACAAGGTCTCTCATAGGGCGCCTCTGTCCCTGAGGGAGGCTAAAGCTCCTCCTTCTTTAGTGTCACAGCAAATTTACATTGTTTTCCTTCAAGCTCTTTGTCCAAGTCGTTTATGAAGATGCTGAAGAGCACAGGGCTGAGGATGGAGCCCTGTGGAGCCCCACCAGTGACAGGTCACCAGACTAATGTGACACCATTCACTATAACACTTTCTGCCTGACCTGTGAGCCAGTTGCTCACCCATCATGTAACCTGATTATTAATATTTTGTCCAGAAAGATCCTGTGAGAGACAGTATCAAAAGTGTTGCTGAAACAATTGCATCCACTCATTTTCCTAGATAAACTAGGTGGATTTCCCTTTCACAGAAGAAAATAAGGTTTGACAAGCAGGACTTCTGCTCATGAAGCTGTGCTGGCTGTGACTGATGACTGCAATGCTCTAAGTGTTTTTTCAATAGTTCCCAGAATAATATTTTCCATGGTTTTACGAGGCACTGGAGTGAGACTCACAGGCCTGTAGTTTCTGGGGTCCTCTTTCTTCTGTGTGTGCAGATGATTGCAGAAAACAGTAGTGTAGTTGATAATACACAAACACGATAGGTGTTTCTTGGTGGACTGTACCAAGACTGCACCATTTTTTAGAAAAACTTGTTCTAGGATAGGCAAAACCAATGGTACCTGCACAGAAAAAAAAGAATATGAATTACACAGTAATAAGTGCTCCTGATAGTCAGTAACAAAGAAGGCAATGTTCAGCTCAAAGTCAGTTTTAAATTGTGACACCACACCATTGATGAAGACAGAAAGACAATCCCTGAAGTCAAAAATAAGCACTTGTATATATAGAAGCATTTTTCAGTAGTTTTACTTCTTTGACTGTCAGTGAAGCGTCATCATAGCCAGCTATATCGTCTAAATTAAGGAGTTTGCAAATGAGGAAAACTCTATTAAAAATGAGATGTATGGAATCAAATAAATAAATAAATAAATAAATAAAAATTATATTCTCAAAATACATACAGATTGGCAATCTTAAAACAGTCCATGGTCTTCTCAGAAGAAGAAGAAAAAAGAAAACAAACAAACAAACAAACCCCAACCAATTGTATTTAAAATATTCAGCTGTTGATACCAAAAATTTTGAAGCCACATTAACAACAAAGTGATAAAAGTATTGTGCATGGTTCTGAGCAGCTGCTTCCTCTATGCACTATTGATTATAACAGGAGCATTTTCAAAAGCTTTTTAGGTAATATGGGCCAATGCTGTGTTTCAGCAGTTTCCCGTCACATTAGTGCCAGGTCACATCTGTCCTGTCCTTGTGAATAACTTCACCAGACATTAAATTCCATGAGCATCTACTACTGTGGGATCCAAACTCCATAATTCCCACAGAAGGCTGAAGACATTATTGTGGATTGCTACTAGTAGTCAATGCAGCATACTCCTATCATTGATGTTAAAAGGTTAGGAAAAGGAATATGTTTTCCAAAGATGCCATGAATAGTGAAAACATAACCCCCCCCCCATTTTATTTGTGCTCTGAAGAAGATCAAAGATATGATGTTTACCTTGTTGGTTTCTAAAGTACAATAAGACAATAGTGCAGCTTTGATTAATTTTCAGAAATATGGATATAATTTGGACATATAATTTTAACAGGTGACAAACACAATTCTTGAACATGAACAGAAATTCTCTCAAAAAATACTGATATGAAAAATTCTATTACTTACTATCTATTTATCAATTACTGCAAGAAATCTTGAATTTCTCCTGATTTGCAGCTGCAATGTTGGAATTGCTTCTAAGAATAAATATAGTCATTGTGAAAGTTCTGAAGAAAATATTATATAGCACTTTCTTTTTATTTATATACAAAGCATAGGAAAGTTTTTAATTAATGTACTGGTTTGTCAATTTTATTATAAATAACTCCAGTTACTTAGAAGACGGGGGGCACTGTTTTAAGAAAATAAATAAATTAAACCAATTTGAGCATAAACCATACTTATACAATTACTGATGTGTGAACCAATTTTGGATTTCAGAACAGTTGTATTCAATAAAAATATTTAACTACTTTAAATATTATGACAATATGATTACCTGCTTCTTAAAAATATTTTTTAAAAATCTGTCTACTTTTCAATAGATTTTTCTGTTCTCATGGCAACTTTTCTTTCTTAAATGGATTTTATAAGTGAAAAGTCAGTGTTCTTGTTTTGCAGCTGATAGTATTTTCTCATTGTTTTTAATCTGATTGTCTTAAACAATTTATGGCTGTAGGTATCTGTTTTCCTTATCTTTACCTGAAGACAGGGAAAATATGAGCAATGCCCAAAAGGCAAGTGATAGGGAAGAAAGAGCTGTTGTTTTTTTTCATGCTAATCATACTGCTGCCACATGCTAACCACCTCAGGGTATGGAGTGGTTTGAGTAGAGTTCTCCCAGTGATTTAGAATGGCTCCAGTAAAGCCTCTGGCACAGGACTGGGTAGTGAAAGCCAATAAAGAGAGTACACAAACAAGAAATCACTTGTGGATGTAAAGCTTTCCTCTAGGTCCCAAGGGTGGATCAAGTACCTTACTCTCTATTTATCCACAGCAAGTAGTTTATATTATGGCAAAAAGAATTATCTCTCCTTAGGATCCCCTGTTGCTTCCTGAATCATTAGTATTAAATTGAAAAAAACTCAAAACCAACCAAACAAAATAAAGGTGCTGAAAAAATATATTAAACCAAACCAGTGCAAATTCTGAAGATAACAGAACTCTAGTTTACTGGAGTTTGGAAGCCTGGAAAGGAGCGCACAGTTTAGAAAATATGATAGTGGGAAAGTTGAGGTATGAAAACTATCAAGTCTTTGACGTACTAGCGGTTTTTACTTTCTAGGGAGAAATCACTGAATTGCATAAAAATGACAAAATTTACAGGTCAATTGTGACTACCTACAGAAATGCATTTGAGGAAGAAGAAAGTACAGCTGTACAGTGGTTGCTACACTGTAGCAACAAATATAGCAACTGCAGATCACAAATGGGAGACCATTTGTGATCTGCCATACACTTCCTATGTGGGCATGCNACAGCTGTACAGTGGTTGCTACACACTCTCCCATTTGTGATCTTCCATACACTTCTTATGGGGGCATGCATGTTAAAAATGCCTTTTTTTTTTTTTTGTGGGGGAGGTGGTAATTTGCCTAACAGCTCCTTACTATGCTACAAGCAACTATTCTTCAACTTACATGGTCTGTGTAGTATATCCAAGACTATTTTGTCAATATGCTTTTCTCCTGTCATCCTGACAAACCACTGATTCGTGCAAGGCTGTGAGCTTGCAGCTAGCAAAGAAATTGAGTTATGTAGACACAAAAACTGAAGCTGAAAGATGAAGAGGCAGCAATGTCATTATAAGGCCCATTTCCATTTGCCAGCACTACATTTGAGACAAGGTCTAAACAAATTATACATATTGCCTGAACAGCAGAGCTGTGTTGGCAAGCAAACGCACACTAGGGCAGCATTAAAGAAAGAGAAAACAGTCTCTGTTATCATTCTGGGTTTTACCATTACACCTACTGTGGGTCATTCAAGGAAAATGTTTAAAATTTCTCTGAGAAGCTGTACTGACACCTGCATGTGGAATTTTATGTTGGAGTAATTGCCAGTGGATGTCCTGGTACCTTCAAAAAGAGCAACAGGAAATGCTGCTGATTTTTAGCTAGTGTTCCTACAGTGCAGTGGAAGAGGATTGTGCTTTTAAGGGAGAGTGAAGCTAAGCAAGAAGAAGAACTGGTTTTAACTTCTACAAGTAATTTACCTGGCATTGATTATTGAGAACAGGTACACACCTGAATTCATGTCAATTCCCTTCAGAAAATTGTTCCCCAGTCACAGAATTTTGCTTCTTTATATGGATGTACATTTAATAATGTTCATCTAATAGTATGATTCATTATAAGAGGATAGAAAAATTAATATAATAGAGTGATATCTAAAATCTTGCCCTGCAGATGGCTCTGTGGTTGTTCTTGTTATATATACTCTTTTGATCTTTTTCTCGTATCCATATAATGAAGCCATAGCTTTTATATTTGGAACTTTATGGTGAATCTGAGATATTTCAACAACAGAATGTGCACCAAGAGGATATATGGCTAAAAAAGTAAAGTTATGAATATACAATAATAATCAGTAACACCATGGATCACACTGTTGAAGTTAAAAATTTCAGCAATTATTTTCTGCCCAAAGACTGCTGTGTTCTCTTGCAAAGCAGGAGACTGTATTTCAACATAGAAAATGGTCTTCACCGAAGCTAGTATGTTCCATCTGGGGTGATGTGGGAAGGGGGATAGAGGAGGGAACCTCTCTTTCTCCTGTGATTTTTCCCCATGTCAAGCTGATATGTGGCCCTCATTCAACAGAACTTGTACAGAAACTGCAGTCAGGCAGACAGAGGTCCAGGTTTCATCCCTTCCAGATGAGGTTTGCCTTTGTGGCTGCAGAACCCAGCCCATCAGCTGTCAGGCTGCGAATCAAATTGCTTCTTTGTAGAAGAGCAGTGAGCATTGCCAAACCCCACAGGCTTGCCTGAAAAACCTTTGTTGAAAGTGTGCTGCTCTGGTCCTCTTGGTAAACTCTTCCCTGAGCAGCCACTCTCAGTCCTAAACCTTTTTGATAATGCTTTATCCCTAGAAGTCTGGCTGAATTTATAACCCAGAAGCAAAGCATCTCTATGCATAATTGGCAATAATCTCTAAAATGGAGCTATGTCATATTGCTAGATACTGCCCTAAGAAGGCCTCTAACTTATTCTTAGAGAAGCCATTTGTGTTTATTGCATGAGAGGAGAAATAACTTCTAGATCACATATCCAGAACTGAAAGGCAGTATAGCTAAGAGAAAACATTATCTTGTTTAACAAATTCAGTTCTTTTAAAAAAATGTGCTGGGGCTTTTTTAAAGCCCTCTGAACGCTATCTATCACAGTTTGTTTTCTGAGTATAAAAAGCCATAAGGAAAAAAACATTTAATATATTTGGCATATTATATATTAAAGCAGTTGGTTAGAGTGATAAAATTATTATGAATATTTATAACAGATCTACTACCAATGCTAGAAGCAGTGAAAATCAGCACAGCAAAGTCTGTTGCTCTCAGATGCGATTTTATACTTACGTAAAACATATAAAATAGATTATTGTCATTTTCCTTTTTTAAAAATCTACAGTGTCTCCTACTGTTTCTCCCCATGGACCATATGAGAACATTATAGCCTCATCTCTGTGAAGCCACTTTGCCACTATCATTAATTCTATTGATGTCTCTCCTGTGTTTGTCCTTCCAGCTGTGTGTTCAAAACAGCAGTAGTTCAAAGTCAGATACTTCCATTAGGGGCTAGTTTTACACAAGTTAATGAGTCAATTTTCTTTCACACAATAGCAGTAATTCTACAGAAGAGTTCACATAAATTTTAAAATGTCCTAAACAGTATTTTCATTTTTCAGTGTTTAATTTGGACTTTATCAAAATTAATTTTCCTACTTTTCTTATTCTATTGAAATAAACACCATCAAAGCACTCTAGGTACATTTCATATGTGCTGCTAATTATCTCTGAGCTGTACAGAAGTTAATAAACAGTAGAAATCTTCATGAAATAAACTAAATGTCCTTCTTTTGAAGAGCAAATTTAAATGAAAAATATTTAATTAAAACTGCAATCATGTAATCATTACATATATCTTTGTACAGTGGATCTGAATTTATATAGTAAAAGAGCATATAATTAAATATAAATGGACAGTGAAACACACCAGATATAACAACAGAAATGTTCTGGTTAATTTTTAAATGCAGTTCCTGAGAAGTTAAAATCAAGCCTGTGCTCACGTTCAAATGACTTTTCAAAGACACAGAAATTCCCCAAATTTCTTCTTTACTGACTTCTCTATCTAGTAAGGAGCTGGCCCCTTGGGATAAGGAAAATGTCTGTAGAGGGAGTCCATAAAATTTTGCTCAGCCAGCTCAGCACTGTGTATTTCTGAAGCACATAACTTATAATATTTTTTTTGCCTGTTTATTAATGCCAGTAAGATCAGACATACATTCTCCATGTGCTGTATAAATTTTGTGGTGTCTTTGGCAGCTCTTTCAAATACTGTACATTGAATTTCTAGCTTGAGCTTCCTGAAGATTATTTTTCATTCTTCAGTATTTCCCCTTTTGTCATCTACAACCAAAACCACAAAGAAGCACATTCTTAATTTGCCCTTTTAAGTTATAATTAAATACTAATAAAATTTCATTATTTTATGAAGTCATATGTAAGGAGAGATGACACCTGCTCAAACTACACAAGATAGCTTCATCTTCCCAACTTCTGAGTGAGATGTGCATGGATAGAATTCTAGTTTCTGTTTTACCCATATGTTCTTTCATTTCAGAAATGAAAGAATATAATATTTATTAAAATGAATTAATTCAAGCTATGATATATTTCTGCTAAGACCCCTAATTGTTTTACCTAAATCAAGGTTTCATATGAAGGAGCATGTCATATCAGAGATCATAGTATCATAGAATGGTTTGGGTTTAAAGTGACCTTTAGAGGTCATTTAGTCCAAATCCCCATCAATGAGGAGGAACATCTACCACTATGTCAGGTTATTCAGAGTCCAATTCAACCTGACCTTCAGTGTTTCCAGAGATGAGCCATCAACCACCTCTCTGGGCAACTTAATCCAGTGTTTCACAATTCTCATGGTGACAAATTTCTTCCTCCTATCTAAACTGAATCTTGTCTTTTACTTTAAAAACATTATTCCTTCAACTGTTATATAACCTGTTAAAAGTTTGTCCTCATGCTTCCAAGCCCTTGTCATGTAAAAAGGGGAGACTTCCTTGACCCTTGGCGTGGGGGATTCACTCAGCTCTTAGTGTTTGTCTGTCAGCACCCCAGGAAAGCTGAGACCCTAGTGTCCAGCCTGTCTGTCAGTGTCCCATTATGGGGACCCTTCCATGAGCAGTCCTGCTAGATCGGAAAATGGCTTGACTGACTCACTCAGGGACACACACCAACAGCATAAGGGAGACCCTTCAGCAAGTGTGCCCACCTTGTGATCCCTCACTTGATCTTCCACCATGTCGAGTATGCTCCCCTTTGCCAGCAACTGCCAGTGCCTGTGAAGGATGCCCACCAAGAGTTAGCTGAAAGTTCCTTATTAATATAAAGTTGTGAAAGGTTAAGTTTCAAGGCTTTTCAGTCGAGTGTCTGACTGCAAGAATATCTTTAAAGCAACACACAGACAAGCTAAGATCCCCAATAAAAATAACCAGCATGGACAGAGTACAGTTCTTACCTAACAGGCGTCCCAATGGTTGAAAGACAGGTTCAGCACATCGACTGATTCCAGCAGTTATGATAGTCTTCCCTAACACTTCACCCATTCTCTACTTACTTTCATACTATTTCTGTATGTTTAGATGGAACTTGAGTGATTCTGGTCATTCATACCTTTGTACTGATTTGTGTAAAATTTATCTTACTTCACTTTTAAAGATACGCTCAAAAAAATAGAGAGCTCACACCTTGTGACGGGGAGTCATATGCTGGAGGGTGATAACTTTGGGATGGAGGTGTGTGTTAATCTTACAATTAGTCTGTAATGAACCAAGATCATCTGAGGAATATGATTTTGCCAGAGTTGCTGGCTCAGCAGCAAGATATCTTTCTTAATCTCTCCTGCCTAACAGGTACCATGCAGTTTCTCTGCTGCAAAACACCATCAAGTTCCCCTCCCTGCACAGGTTTCAACAGCTCCTGGCTGTGGTGTCTCCACTCTGCTCCACCCTCCATTCCATCCCCCTTAGCAGATGCCTATAGCACCAGATCTTGTGTATTGGGAATTATTATGGAATAAGTTTTCAGCATGCCAACTGCATTCCATCCAGAGAACAACAATTGTATTTTACCCTATAATTTCCATACCTAACTTCTGTTAGGATGTGGGTATAACTTCTCAGTTTCCTCTAATTTTACAGCCAGTCATCTTTCCACAGTCCTCTTTAATGAAAGATCACAGAAAGATCTTACCCAAATCTTTGTGCTTCAGACTGAACAAGCCAAACTCTCTCTTAGGAAAGCTGTTCCAGGCCTCTTTGGTCCCTCTGATGACCCACTCTTAGAGGCTTTCTTATAATGAGATCCCAGAGCTGGATGCAGCACCCCAGGTACTCACCAGAGCAGAGTAGAGGGAGAGAATCACCTCCCTTGACATACTGGTCACACTGCATTTTATGCAGCCCAGGATACAATTGGCCTTCTGGGCTGCAAGCACGCGTTGCTGGCTCACCTCCAGCTTTTCATCCACCACCACATCCAACCCTCTCTACTGGGCGTGTCTCAATCCCTTTCCCCTCAGCCCATGTTGATACCAGGGGTTTCCCCAACTAATGCGCAGGACCTTCCATTTGGCCTTGTTGAACCTTGTCATGATCTCACATGGACCCACTTCTCAAGCTTGTTCAGGTCCCCCTGGGTGGTGTCCCATATTTCAGGTGCATCACCTGCACTGCTCAGCTTGGTGTCAACTGCAAATTTGACAGATATAGTAAGTTAGGACAAATTAATTTTCTTTTATAATGTTTAGAGTCACTTATGTGCCCTGGTGTATTGTAGGTTAATGATCAATATTGTAAGGTTTTAAGATCTATCAGTTCAAATAAGCAACTGAGTAAAACACTCTCCCCAAATAAGTCCCGAAATCCACTAAGAAGCTACACTTTTGTTGGTTACGAGCTAAATTTATATATATTTCTCACAGTTATTTTTCTAGTGTGAGTGACTTCTAGAATTTCTGTTAGGAATGAACATCACATAAAAAAAAGTAAGCAGAATTTTTTTTTTAAGCTAAGGATTTTGTTTTCTTCTTTTAAATAATTTTCAGAGTTCCATCAGTGCAGAAAAATAAAAATACTATTCATTTTTAATCACTTGGCCAAAGAGCATGTTTTAAGTTCTTGAAGCCTTTTTGTCATAAACCAGTCACTCCAGTTCCTAATGTCAAAAATATATATATATATATATATATATATAAAAATTTGAAAATATAAACACTTGTAAGGATATACACATAACTCAGATTGTATTTCTGGAATGGGAGCAGCAGGGAGAGGTGGGCAAAAAATAAAATCTGAGCAAAGGAATAAACAACATAACAGAATAATGTAAAAACCATCAAAAATTGAAAGCATTCATATCCAGTTTAGTGTCTAAATTTTGGATTGAGTTGGAATTTTCTCCATGTACTTTAAAAGGGGCAAAGCAGTCTGACACATGAACATCTTCATTTTGCCATCCATCTTACCGGGTAAGTGAAAACTGTGAAGGAAAAAAAAGAAAGGTTATCGTACCAGTATGCCATGGAGGTGATTACAATTAAGCTTAAAGAAATTGCTTAATGTTTGTGGAAAGTGCTGGCTTAAGCATCCCTAAGACTTGTCCTTCAATTATCCTCAAAATGATTCAAGCATAGTCTGGGAATAGGGATTCAGTTCCTGAATGCTGTCTTGCCAGCACTACATTTCACCCCAGGTGCAGAAAAGTCACTTTGCCAGAGGAAAAGTAAATGTAGTCTTCACAACTACAGCCACAATTCCATCTCTGAGAACTTTTTTTTTTTTAAAGCTAAAATGTATCTGCTAGAAATCTGGTTAGACTTCAGTGAACTTACTTGAAGTTCTTTCTTGCAGAATGAATTTAAGACATGTAAAGAAGGAAAATACTGGCTAAACAGGTTTTACCAACAAATAATAATGCTTAGTGACTGGGTTAATAAAAGATTGAGTCTAGTCAAGAAGAATTTCTAAATATGTCCTCATGAAAAAAACTCATAAAGGAGAAACTGTCTTATAAATCCTAGTTGTATAGGCACAGTGGCAGAAAAAAAAATGAGACAAAAGAAAATGTATGCCCACTGCTGAATGAGGTGGATGACATTGTAAGTTTTTACTTGTAGGTGGACTTACATTGTAAGTTTTTACTTACACTGTGTGCTTCAAACTTCCCAAGTCCTGTGCCAGGTGGCAAAATTAAGAGGAATGAAATACCATCAGTTAAAGAGAAATGCCAAACCAGGACCATAGACAATGAGAGTATTTATAAATGTCCAAAGGGCTTGACAGGATACATCTATGGAATATGAGGGAGTGATCCAGTGTAGCCAAATCATAATAAAGGGTAGGTAGCTCTACCTAATTCTGGCTTGCATTAGTAAAAGCATAGAAAGCAGGTCAAATTAAGTCATCAATCCCATCTGCCCAGCACTTGATAAGCTGCCTGTGGAGTACTCTGTGATGTATAGAACTTCAATGTACAAAAAATAACACTGACAAAATTGTATCAAGTCTAGCAGAGACATCAACATTGTGAAAACTTTGCAGCATAAGAGGAAAGGCTGAAAAACCTTTCTTTGTTAAACCTTGAAAACAGAGTGCTGAATGGGAACATAATTCTTTTCTTCAGCTCCGCATTGGGTGGCCATAAACAAGATGAACTCAAAATTTTCTCAAAAGTGCATAGCCTTGGAGTGAGAGGCAACTGTCAGAAGTTGCAACAAAGGAAATTATGGCTAGGTACTGAGAAGAAATTGTTCATGATGTAGTGTGAGGGTACTTAAGTGCAGTAACAAGTTGCCCAGAAAGGCTGTGGAATTGTCATCTTTGAAGATATTCAGACCTCAGGTAGACAAGATCCTGTGCAACCAGATCTTAACAAGGAGTTGTACTCTGACACTCAAAGGTCTCTCTCAACCTTAGTAATTCTGGAGTCCTATGAATGTAAAATATATTGGCATACAGGATAAATCATATTTCTATAGGCTTTTCTGGGATAAGCTTTGTGAACTGACTAACAAAGATAGACACAGTCATAGATACAGTTAACTAAAACATGCCATCTTGTTTTTACCTTTTATTACTTTTCACCTAGTAGTGTCATATTTAATCAAACATAATATCAAGAACAAGGACAACACATAGCAGTGAAACTTGTTCCTGGAGATCGAAGGAAAAGAAATCAGGAAATGTCAGGGGCGTGTAAGGTATTGTCACAACAGAGTGCTGCAGGAATAAAAATGCAAAAAATACAAAGGAATATACAGCTTCTGGAGAGCACTGTGTTCTTCCAGGCCTTGGAACGTAAATTGCACTAATTATGTAGGGTATCATGCTCCTCCTATACCTAGGTCACTTTGGAGATGACAGTCTACTTTGATTATCTGCTGTTTCAATCATTGAATGCAAAGATTCACAGTAAGGGATTCGCATCAGCGCAGTTCTCTAAAAGCCTTCACTTGACCACCTAAGTACTGCTCATTTTTACAAAATATATATGTCAGATAGGGAATCAGAGATCACTGTAAAAGGAATGTTTAAAAGGCTGAGAGGTAGGGCCAGTTTCCAACTTTAAAACAAACTTGAATGAAATAATTCACAAGCAGCATATTTAATGCTAGTAGTTTTCAAGATTGTAAGGCATTGTCAGTGCACCTAGGTACCTTTACTCTGTAACATTCCCATTCTAAATTCTCTGTGATCACACAACGCTGTGGAGCTGATGTTGAAGGGTTAGTGCTGACTGCTGTGGTCCCTGGTGGTCCTTAACAACAAAGGTCAAGGTAATCTGTCTCATGAGCTCTTTGATGAGAGAAGTCATTACTTGAATTGAGCTTGTCTTCTGTCTCCATCCATTCTCTACATATTTGATGGTTTGAAATATTTTATCTCCCCACCAAGCACTCCCCCCACCCTTCAAAAAGTTATAGTCTCCTCCTGGTACTATTTGCCTTGGGGCCTTTTACAGTAATTTTTTGTGTAGTCAGCAATATATTCTGCCTATCTTCTTCGCCTTATGCTAATCTTGCTCTTTGGCAACTTTCTTTTTACTCGTAGGAGTCACTACAAAGTATCTCTCTGGTGGTCACATGTACACATACTCATGTAAAATGTTTATGCATTGTGAATCTGGTACACCAGTGTTCTAAAATACGTGCATACTACTGCTTGCTATACTGTTTTGTTGTCCTTGTAGTGAGATTCAAGGCAAGCTACTATTAATTATATTTGATCAGGGCACTTGTATTTGTATGAGCATTGGTATGAGATTCTCAGGACTCTTTTGAGAAGCTAATATAAGCTTCAGATCTTCCCCTTTCCTCTGAGTAATCAATTTTGAAATATTTTATTGAACAGTTAGGGCCTACATGTATAATAGAAACCATGTACTGTTTTCTGATTACTGGTTGGTTGCTGACAGTGTTTGTCTTGCAGTCTTTGTTATCATCACTGCCCAATTTCTCCCTCATCTCTATCCCTTTAAAATCCATTTTGCACACTCAGTTCCTCTGTTCTTGTTGGCGTTTTTATCCCTTACAGCCAGTAATTTCCTCCAACTCATGTGTCCTTTTTTCTCCCAATTTTTCAATGGACACAGTAGATGCATTTTGCCATGTTTTATCATCTGCAAATTCAGGCATGAAGAGTAGTCTCAGCTATGTGCAACACTGCATTCTACCACACTTTTACTCGTATTAAAATACAAGACCCAAAGAAAATTCTACAAACTTTCACATTGCATTTTCATTTTGTGTTTTCTGTGTTTATTTGTGTGTTTGTTATATCTAGTGTCTTTGTGCACCTGGATGGACAGGAAAATTTTGCCAATTTGCTGAAAATGCATGTTTAATTTACCCAAATAATTGTTCTGATGGAGCAACTTGCATTGATATGAGTCAACTGAGAGAACAACCTTTGTTTCAGTGTTTGTGTCCTCGCGATTTTACAGGTAAGGCATATAAATTCATATAGAATTTTGTAGTTTCATTTCCTTTTAAATATTCAAATATAAGAATGCTGGATTAAAGAAAAAAAAAAAAAAGGGAGATAAAGAATATTTGGAGAGTAATCACACCTCTCTGCATTTTCTGCCCTTTGTTGTGATGCCTATAAAATCTGAATGGAATTTACAGGTTACTTTCGAATCTTCCAATTAAGGTTACAGTAAGAATACTCCTAGAATAAGCTTTAGCTTCAGTTTAAGAGACTAAGTGTGTATCTATGTATAAAAGTTTTGCATGCTAACTACATGTCTGACATCTAATTCTAGTACCTGGATATCTAATTAATGAGAGAAATGAAGTTCGGGAACTTTTTTAGTTTGTATCAACCTGTATTTATTCAGATAACTTTACTTAGTTTTTGAGAGCGGAATTCCACATTCTATTTAAATATTGTAGTGGACAATGAGTGTTTTATGAAATTTAATTTGGTGTGGGACTAAACTGATTCATTTTACTTAACTAAAGCCTAGTCTTCAAGGTTCTCTGTATTGTCAGTAAGTCATTTTTTTCAGAGGGGGATGATATTTGTTAGTAATCGATACAATTTCTTTGCAGTGTTTCTCTTTTAATTAGATAAAAAAGAAGCCTAAAAATGTGTCTTATATTATACCTACTGTTTTTTAAGTGGCAAAGAAAAGAATTTCTGATTTTTTTCCTCCAGCCTTATTCTTTAAATAGAAGCTCATTGATGTTGGATTCTAAAATCCTTCATTAATCTTTGTCTAGAGAGGGAACTGAAAAAGAAGATTCAAATGTGAGTCACTGCAGGTTTAGGTAATATTATGGAAAGAGACATTAACCAAATGTACATAAATTTAAAGATAAGTGCCAGAAATATTAAAAGAACTTTAAAAAATAACAATTTGAAATATAGGAACAATGTTTGTTACCCAAAGAATGAAAATTAATTTAATCCAAAGAACTGATGGCAATACACAGAGAAAACAGACTTTAAATCTACTACCATTGGAAAAGAAATAATAATTTAATAACCCAGGTTTAACTATCAACTTGTCCATTATCCCTTTAGGGTTTTGGTTTTTCAATCTATGCTTGACTTTTTTTAAATTTGTGTTACACCTAAAATTATAGATTTGTTAATAAAAATAATGTTTTACTACAACACTTTAAGGCTTTTGAGGTAATTTAAGGTTTCTAGTGTACAGTATGATAATGAAACAAAAGTTTAACAGGTTACAATAAATAGCAATAAATATATTCAGTTAATAGAATTAGGCCTTGCTAAATCCTGAGTCGTGACTGAATTCAAGTGGAAATAACTTTGTTCGGGAACATTTTGCTATGAGGCCAAGATTCTTTTTTTTTTTTGTGGATTCTCATTTTAATGGGTTCTATATATTGCAATAGAATTTTTTTTAACTTTTTCTGCTGTCAAATACCAGTTACTTCTTCAGTCTTGATCCATAAAAATTTCATTTATACCGACTTATTGTTTCATTTATGTATTTGGAAAGCGAAAAAGGGAAGGGAAATGTAGTAGCAATTTTGGTACATCTACTTCACTCTGAATTAAATAGTTTCTGCAACCAGAAAAGCTACTGTAGTTTCACTTCTATTGGTTCTTAATTTTGTTTTTAAATTATAAAGACTACAGCTGCAGCTTTTGCATTAACATTCAAATCATGTTTGGAACTGACATCTTAGTGAACACAAAATTTGACATGATGTAACATTGTCAGATGTGAAAAGCAGAACTTTGATTTAAAAAGAAATAAACCTCCTACAATTTGGTTCCATACTTATTAACAAAACCTTGTAGAAATTTAATATATACAAATGAAATTTTAAACTATAGATTTTGTTTCTGTCTATATGTGAAATATTTTGGGTCATTTAGTCAGAAAAATGTTCCTATGTTAAGTTAAAATGCTCAAAGAATAAAGGGTTATAAAATATTTTTTGTTGAATATGTGTAATTATTTCTTGTGCTTTTAATTTCCTTCTACAGTTAGTTTCTTATTTTCATTTTCATTTTTCTCTTCTCTGGAAATGGATAAAAACCTTTGAATCTACAACAATGCTTATCAGTGATACATCTTATGACATTGAAGTGATCCATATCAGCAACTTCTCAGGTCCTGCACAGCAGACCATTTGTCCTTGAATAAGCTTCCATTAATTTATTGCTATCTTTCCTTGTGTGTAGAGCAATCATATTGGCAGGAATTGATTTGGCATGTTAGACACTTAATTCTCACTTCACAGAAAAGTCCTTTAATTAAAATAATCTTACTACTGCTAAAATGAACTGAATCCTCAAAAAATTCACCAACCAGAGTTTAACAAAGTACTCCTTCAATTACTTAAATACTTCAATACTTAATGTACTACTTCAATTAGATACTTTTACCTTATCTTAAAACTTTTTATAAGACTCATTAAGATTTTTCATATATTTATCCACAATTTATTTTTTTCTCTTTCATTGTTTTATTGAGATAGATTTTTGAATTTCTACAAGTATATGGGAAATGTACACAAACATACTTTAATGGAGATTGCACTATTGAACTGTGTAGGATACTTGAAACCTATTCTGTAGAAGGTCTCTCTGGGGCCAGAATAACTAATATCCCAGAGAACAAGATATGGCATATTAAAGTTCCTATATCTTTCACAGTCTACTTAAGGCAACATTTTTACCAGTGAACAAAGAAATTACATGGCCTAATTTTAATTCTTCTCTCTGGTCAAATTCACCTTTTAAATTTCTTTTGTTCTCAAGGATACAGTGGTGAAATATTTTAACCCTGGTGGGCAGCTAAGTACCAAACATCTGGTTTGGGTTGGGTACACCTCACCCCAGTGAGGTGTTGGATAGAATCAGAAGCACAAAAGTAAGAAAACTTGAGATAAATTATTAGGTCCAGCAAAAATTGTTTACATAGGTGAAGCAAAATAAGGAATGCATTCAGTACTTGCTGTTGGCAGGCAAGAGTTCAGCCATTTCTAGATATTTGGGGAAGGTCCCTGTTTAATGTTGAAGTATAGTGGAAATATCATAAGTCTCAAAACACAAATAGATAGAAAAAGTTGTCCTTTTTTTTTTTTTTTTTTCCTTTTTTTTCCCCCCACACAGCTCTAATCCTTGTAAGTAAAGGTGAGCAAGTAAAGGAATTTTTGAAGCATCATCGGAGATCTCTATATCACAGGAGTACTGGAATTACACAGCAGTATCTGTCTCAGCAACAGATGCTGCCATTTTAAGCTTTGTTCATTGCACTTTATATGTTATTGTCACCTCTGAAAGAGAAATAGGGCACATAGATCCCAAACATCAACGACCATCTAGTGAAATAATGGAATAAAAGAAGTCACTTGTTAAGTAGTGCTACAGGAATTCACTCAGAATACTTACATTCATAGGCGAATAAAAGGAGAACAGCTTGTTGCTTTTCAGAAAACTCATTTTTTTTATTAAAGAAGAGCTTTAGAGATAACTGACAGAAAGCAATAATAGCAGCCAAAGTACTTCTCATTCTAACCCTCTTCAGCCCAGAAACCTTATCGGCTTTTTAAAATGTCTTTTAAGAGGAGTGTCCATATAGAATTAGTTATAGTGAAATGAAAATGGTTTTAGCTAGTCTGTTCCTTTAACTTTGTTCCTAGTGCAGGTGTCCCTCAATGCTAGTAAAAGTCCAGGAAAAAAAAAAGGGTTACACTGATGCTATAAGTCAGAATGACAGCATGTACTGAATTGGAAGGGACCCACAAAGATCACCATGCCCAACTTCTGGCTCTGCACAGGACCACGCCAAAAATCACACTGTGTGCCTGAGAACATTTTACAAACACTTCTTTAGTGCTCTCAGGCTTGATGCTGTGACCACTTCCCTGGGGAGCCTGTTCCATTTGAGGGAGGAATCTTCTCCTGAAATTCAACCTAAGCCTTCCTCAACTCAGTTTCATGTCATTCCCTTGAGTCCTGTCACTGGTCACCACAGAGAAGAGATCAGTACCTGCCCCTTCTCTTCCCCTCGTAAGGATGTTGAAAATCACATTGAGATCTCTTCTCAGTGCCTTCTGAACAGACCAAGTGATCTCAGCTGCTCTTCATATGGTTTCCCTTCTAGGCCCTTTCACCTCTTTGTTGTCCTTCTTTGGATGCTCTCCAATAGCTTTATATCCATCTCATATTGTGATGCCCAAAACTGCACCCTGGACTCAAGGTGATGCCTCACCAGAAGGTGTTTTGTGAGGACACTGATCCTTACAGAGACCTCTCACCTAAGATGACAGTAAGATGAATTACGTGAAAACACAACAGTTTCAGTCCACCTAAGGCATTCAACTGTACTAATTGTAATGAAAGGATAGAGAAGTAAACAATGAAAAAATGAAAAGGACACATTATCCATACCGGCATAATATTTAATTATGAAGCAGGTAAACTTCTGAAGAATAAGTGAGGGCTAGGGTTATGTCTGATGTTGTAGCATACTCCAAGCTGCATGCTATCTACAGTAGTTCAAAACATATATTGATTTACACACAAAATGCTATGGCTATTGAAATTTTTGAAATTGAACTTCTATTATTTTGGCATGCAGCAATTGCATGAAAAGCCAAAATCTTGTAAAAACATTCTACCTGAAAATTCAAGGAGAAATGTAATATCAGTATTTAAATTCTGCCTGCCTTTAAAATGAAACACAATGCTCTCAGTGCAGGGGAGTATTTATGAGTCTGTTCATATTTCCTAATGGTTCAGTTTCTGGTTTAATTTGCTGTGCACAATATATTTTGCCTCTTGGAATAAGTAGTAATTTTGATGGATTTTTTGTTCATTAAGAATAGTTATGGTAAACTTAATAGTGCTGGGTTTTTTTAAGAAGCATGGCTGTACCAAGGTCTGGATTTTTAAGCATATAATTAGTAAAGTTCTCAACTGGAAGACATGCTTTAAAATATGCCCTTAAACTTGGCATATGGAATCCTCCAGATAGCTACATCTGCTCATGAACTCCCGAAATTACTTTCACTCTCCTCTATCAACCTTGTATTTTTTTAGACAAGTACAAGTGACTTGACTTTCTGGGACTATGAGCCCAGAACTCAAACTAAAGAGGCATTTTACATCATGAACTGAATATTTTAAAAGCAACAAAGTTTCAGGGACATAGCAGAAGGGTTTCCTATTCACAATATGTTCCTATGAAAGTCTCATCTCAAGTCCATGTGCATATTAAAAAACTTACCATTTTGTTCTCCTGCTTCCCGCTTCCTAGCATCTACCATGTCTCATTTTATTAAGACATACAACATGAAGATTTACCTGTCAGGGAATTAGAACTGTGTAGATTTCCTTTAATTTGTCTGACTCTTCTGAGTTTACAGCTATTGATGTCTATCCTTTCCTTTTTTACTCATTCGGAGTAAAACTTAAAAAGTGGTGGTTTTTGTTTTGTTGTTTTGGTTTGGGTTTTTTGGTTTGGTTTTTTTTTTCTTGTTGTTGTTGTTTTGTTTTGTTTTTTTCTCTGTGAATAGTTTGTAAGTCTCTTATTGAGAACATCACTGTGTTATTCATTCTCATTCCCAAATACGTAAATCTGCTGTTAATGACAAGGGAAAACGTAATTTTCTCTAAACATTCAGAGAGGTAGCTGGATAAATAGTGAAAATTCAAATAGCTACGTATCACACCCCCCTCAAAAAAAAAATCACATCATCAATAGGAAACATGAGGGATGTAAGCCTTTTATACAAAATCAGTCAAGAAGTCGTCTGAACAAGTTGAAGTGCTTAAAAAAGTTAACAATAATAACCATAAAGATGTTATTTTCTACTTCTCAGCTGAATCTGTGTTTACTCAGCCAAGTACACCATTTCAGATCTTACCAAGATACAAAAATTGTTAACAGCATTATAAATCACCTATCACACTAATGGCTTTAAAACATGATAAGATGTGTAGTGTAGATATAACTATAGCATGTTTAAAAATATATAATGCATTGAAAAGATGAATAACACTATATTGTTATAGATCTAGTGACTGTTTTCATTACAAAGCTGATCTCTGTAGCTGTTTTAGTGCTTTAAAAGACCTCAGACTTACATCTTTAATCTTTGAATACCAGATTCACTCTTTAAAGTGTGTATAATCAGGCTAGTTGCATATTGCTTCTTTTTTCTCAGACACAATATATAATATTAGCTGGCATAGCCTACTGTATCTCCACTGAAGCTGAAATAATGTTACTATATGAACTAAATAATCTAGACTTTCTTATGCTATATTTCTACCTTTGTGCTAAGTAATTGTTCCTTCTATTAAAAAACAAAACCAACCCAAACACATTTTGTTGAAATACAATACAACTTTGTATATTTTTCTTGTCCCATAAGCAGACTTCTTAGGCACTTTAAGACATATCTTTTTTTTCAGTTTCGTCTATTTGGGTTTTTTATCCTGAATCACATCAGAAACCAGAATTCAGCAACAACTTCCATACTTTGGTCATCAGTCTTGGAACCTCTAAATAGCTCAGGTTTACTTTTTCTGCAATATACTTAACTCCATTTCTATTTACTGAGGTATGTCTCACTTTAGACACATGTTCCTTCAAAATAGTTCACTTCTTTAGATTTGTTTTTATTATACCTTTCTCCTCAGCATTTGCCACCAATTTACTATAAACTCTGTATAGGAGGTTTAATTTACATTTCACATCAGAACATTTCAGATAAGAACATTAAATGATACTGAATTTACATCAGAGTGCCTCATCCAGTAGTCCTATAGCCCTCAGTGCAGGAAAGACATGGAGCCAGTGCAGAGGACTAGAACAATTCTCCTATGAAGAAATTCTAAGAGGGTTGGAGTTGTTCAGCTTGGGGAAGATCCTCTAAACACCTTATTGAGGCATCTCAATGCTCCAGCTTACAAAAAATATGAAGAGGAAATTTTTACAAGGGTCTGTAGCAATAAGTGAAAGGGTAATGACTTTAATTGAAAGATAATAAGTTTACACTACATATAAGGAAGAAATTTTTCAGAATGAGAGTTGTGAAACACTGGACCAGGTTGCCCAGAGGTGTGATAGATGCCTCATCTCTGGAAGCATTCAAGGACAAGTTGGACTGGACTCTGAACAACCTGAGTTAAAGATGTCCCTGCTCATTGCAGGAGACTTTGACTAGATGATCTTTAAAGGTCTCTTCCAACTCAACCTATTCTATTATCCCACAATCAATCTTTGTGTCACCCACCCAAATTTGGACTGTTGCCTCAGTGCACTGACATTTACCTTTACTCCAGGCTCATAAACCATTATCTTATTCTCAATCCAGAGTCCTTGTATCTAAATAATTAGACTCAATTTGCCAAGGATTATTTTCTAAAAACTTAAAAAAGTCCCACATCCTCTCTGGAACTCAAGTGTGTTTTTCAGGTATCTTCCAGAGAGCAGAGAAACTTGCAAGTAGGGTTCTTTTTATCCAGGCTGGGTAGGATACTCTTTCTGGAATCTGCCCTCTTGCAGTGAGTGTCTCTGTGAATGATTGTTCTGTATTATTTCATATTTCACTTACGAAGAGTAAAAAAGGATCAAGCTAGATGAAATTTCTGTGTTCCAGGTATGAAGATTGTTTTGCATGTTCTCCTAGTATCCTGTTGTGGTTTTTATACAAACCAGATTTTTTAATGAGACAAATAAAAGACATTTTGCCCAAGACAAAACAAAGAAACCAACAACAACTTCACAGGAGGATAAAAGACTGTGAAAGAAAGGTCTGAAAAAGACTTTACTAAGAGATGAATCTTTATGACCAGATTCCCAGCTAAATCCTGAATGCAGCTAAGAGAAAGGACAGATAATCTATTAAATGGTCAAAAGTCTAATTGTATGTTCCAGAATAATGAGTTCATTTAAGAGCCAAGGTTATTAAAATACGTCTCAAACAAATTTAAAGTCATTCTGTAAAAAGTAACTCAGCTAAAGACTGTTCTCAAACAACAGTTGGAGAGGAACTTTCAGAAAGGACTATTTCTAAGTGCCCTTAAAAGATTTGTTGCATTCTAAATCAGAAGGTAAAATTTTAACTGCATATTTAACATTTGAGAATACCTGACTGTGTATAATTTATGCAGCTGTAGACAACTGCAATAAGTCACAAGCTGACTGTGACAGTAGAAGTCTTTTTCATTTTTTCAAAAAGCTTTAAATTCAGGTCCATGTAAATAAATTATAATAGCTAGTAAATTTTGAGAATAAGCATAATAATGTTCACTTGAACTGGAAAATGTTTCTATTATAGTTTATACTCTCTTAGTCTATGAAGCTAGGACAGTACTTAATGAACTGAGGTGTTTTACTTTGGCTGCTTTACCTATAGGGACATGTATGCCTTTATGTTGAAAAGGTTATGTGGCTTTCTGAAAAAAGGAAATAGTTTTCTAGAATGCTGGCCCATGATATGGTATAAATGTGCTGAATCAAAACCTAGTCAGACTCAGTGAATGATGAATTCCAGTTTTGGAATTGTTATCTCCAACCCCATTAAATTCTTGTTTTTCATGAGCTAATGGAAACTATCCCCTTTATATGTTAATTAGAAAAGCTGTGTCATTAGAAAATTATTGCATTGTTCTTGTGTTTACCTTACTTAATTTCTTCCTTTCAGAAGAATAACTCTTCTCCACAGGGATTTGTGAAACACCATCCTAAAATGGAGATACAAAGGAATTTTGGAAGTAAAATAACTGGAAAAATATAATTAAATCTTCAAATTTCAACAAAATAAATATTTTTAGATTATTTTCCAAATACCACTGTAGATAAATATGTTCATTCTGCTGTCAGTTGCCATTTTAGTTGCTGTATCTTTTTTTTTATTTTTATTAAATACAGGGATATGGTAGTGATAATCAATGAATGAGCTATTTCAGTATGATGTACTTTAGAAATCTAAAATTTAATAGTCTAAACAAATTATCTAGATTTCATCTATAGTTGGTGAAGATTTTCCAATTTCAAGTTCCCTAAACCCACCTATAGCAAAAATACTTCCACTGATGAGAACAATAATGTCATCCTTCTTTAATGTTCAGCTGTAAATAAAATATTTTTTATGAGTATGCAATTATACTTTGTTCTAAGAAGACTGGAAAAACACATACATTAATCTTAAATAAATCCTCATTTGAATATTTATTCTAACTAGTTTATAAAAGAGTTTTTTCTAATGTCAAAACCAAGTCATTTAAGCTTGATTGTTCAACTGTCAGGCAGAACTATGAACACCTACATGTGTGAATGTCAGATCAGTTCTTTATTTCTGCTATTTTTAAAATTCTTTTCTCTTTCACTGAAATGACTATACTTAGAAAGCCATGAAGATTTATCACTACACCTAGATTTATCTAGGAATGCATTTACTGCACAGTTCTACAACTCCAAGGGAAAATAAGGAAATATTCAGAACCTATGGAAACCTATCTTTGAACTTCTAGTGGTTTCAATAAATATTATTCTTCGTGGATTTCGTGTATTTGAAAATAAATAAATAAATAAATGTAAAGTTCCAGGAAGTGGAATAAAACATGTAATTTTTTAATGCTTACAATGTCTGTACCAGGCTTTTCACTCTGTGATCTCATGGAAAGAACTGAGAATTTTAGAAGGCTCCACTCATATGACCTTTATTGGACTGAGTTCAGAATGAAACAAATCATACAACAAAAGTTGAATTTTTCATGACCTAAAATGCAATAGCATGGATGTAAAATCAACATTTCAGAGAGTGAACTTTTACTGCCCACGCTCTGCCAGACAGCATAGTTTTTTGAAGTTCCTACTAGCTTCTTGGTTTGAATGGTTGAAAAGTAATGGTTCTGTGATTATTTCAGTGTGTGCTTGTGTGTACATAGGCAATAAATCTAATTGGGGTTACAACTGCCTTTACAGTCAGGGAACAAGAAAACATACGAAAAAAAAGTCTTGAATTGTAGCTTCATAAAATTACTTTGGAGAAAAAGCATTTAAAAAATAATTATGATACAATCCAGTACTTGTACACTGAAGAGAAGTGTTAGGTTATGCATTCTTTTTGCTTGATAAACCTGTTACCACATGAAATAGCAAATTAAAAATGTTTACTGTATACCATCTTTATACACTCTTTATTAGCACACTGGTTGTTACCTAGTTTCTGAAAAAACCCCAGATAATATTAAATTGAGAGAGGAAGTACAAAAATAGACTAGAACAGTATACAAAAATAGACTAAAGCAGATCACATAAAATTAAAAATAAATCTAGCAACTGTAAAGTGCAGCCAAAGTCCAAAGGAATGAAAATTCTGGTTTATAGGTTAAAATGTTTGAGTCAATTAAAAATGAAACACACTAGAAGTGCTGGCTTTACTACACTGTGCAATATAGAATGCAACTCTGAGTTATATGCTTTTTAAGAACCCTCAGAAAGTTATTTGATAAAGTCAGACATAATGGTACATAGGCCTCGAGAAGATTCTGTTATGTTGAAAATCTTTGTTATGTGCAGGGTAGAGGCACACCATATTTGCATGTAAGGCCAAAAACATATTTATAATGTAACTGAAATATTAAAATCATTATCTGGGCAAATATAGTTGCTGCAGAAAATGAGTGAAAATGTAGTTTTAACACAATGTTTAGTTTCTGTCCCTTTTTATGATATTATACTCACCTTTTTCCCTCCTCCTCCAGGTCTTGAGGTCAATGGTTTCATAGTGCTGCTTTTGGGAGTAGTGTTGCAGAATCTATAGTCCTTCACTGGAAGGAATGTGACATTCATACTGGTAGTTTCCTCTTCATCACCAAGATACACCTGGGGTCATTTCTATATGTCCACTTACATATTTTTTTCATTGGACTGAATTTGGATCTTAATTTACATTTTATGGTGGGTCTAAAGTATACTGGATAAAATTTCTTTGCCCTTTTTAGCCTTCAGACCAGTTTTGTCCAGCTACAGGTCTTCACTCTTTAGCTGGGCACGGGTGAGTTACCTGTTGTTGTGGGGTCTCCCATCTCTGATCACTGCAGTGTTCCTCACATCACATCCTATGTCTCAACTTCCCAAGGTCTCCTGCTATGGTACCAGCCCTGTACTTGTATAAAGCACTGCATTAGACTAGTAAATACAATCGTACCTATAACCTCTACTTGTTCCTCTTTATTTAAACCTATGGTTACTCCATATAAAGATAA
>VWYO01019779.1:217204-243275 GCA_013400275.1 Rhadina sibilatrix | reverse complement strand
CATATAAAGATAAAAAAAAAAAAAAAAAAAAGTAAAGTAAATAATAGTAAGAAAACTATTGTCACAATTAGACTAAGTTAAATATCACTCCAGGAAAGCCTGATGACCCTCAGTTCCTGCAAACTCAATGCAAATATTATGGCCTACTGCTAGAAAAAGCATTGTTGTTCTGCAGGGTTATGGGAAAAAAAAAATCCTCAGTTTACTTTTGGAATTTGTATTTAATTTGCCACCTTTCCTTTTTTTTTTGGTCCCAAAGTCCATTAAAAAGATGGACGGGTGTTCCTTCAGCAATGCCATATTTTAGTCTCTTCAGAATTCTGAAGTGAATTTTAACTGGATTGGGTTATTTGTGGTTATTTATTTAAATGAACTAGTATTATTATCAGGTATAGACACAAGTATAATAATTTATCTGTTTCTTAGCTGGCTGGTACGAGTCCCAGCTATGTAGTTGTTTTAGCTAATCATGGATTCTAAGCTAACAAATATATGGAAGAGAAGCAAGGTATATTCTTTCAGGTTTAGTGTGTTAATGCAATTAAATGCATAAAGGCATACAGTAAAAAAAAATTCCACAGAAAGTGGAAGTTGGAAGCTGCATAGGAACACAGAGAGGTTACCTGTGTTTGTATGGATGGAGTTCAAAAAGCTAAAGCTAAGCTGGAAAATAAAAGTTCAATACTCAAGCAGGACAAGAATGTTTCCTCTAAATATATTGTGAGTAAAATAAAATTAAGAAAAATAATTAAACCATTTAACTTTTAAAAACACATCCTTAGATAAATAATATATACGGTCATTTACAAAAATAATGCAACAGTAGTCTTTAATCAATTTGTCCCTCTTTCTAATGTTGTAAAATTTCTTTTTTTTCCTTTGTTCCTTGGGCCTGCTGAACTTATTCCTGGTAGAAAAATAACATGCTTAATTGTGCACAAAAATCTTGTTTGAGTTCTCTAAGTACTGCATTTCTCAATTACTCAGCCCTTACTCACTATGAAGTGATAATTAGGCATTAAAAGCTAAGTGGATTACTGTGGAGATTTTTCCTGATATCCATTTATCACTTAATCAGACTTTAATACCATAAATTATGCATTTCTCAGCAGTATTCAGATTCCAATAAATTTTATTACAGTTTTGAGTTACTAGGTTTTCTTGACCTCATTATGGTGGGGAGAAGTCATAAAGTTTGCTTAAAGGATACAGACACTATAAGATTTTCAGATTTATAGCAAAATAATTCTTAAAGCCTGTTGGGTTGCACTAATATTTATTCATAAGGGTTTCTTGGACAAGATAATTCCATCCTCTTGAATAAACATGAAAAAAATTGATCCAAAATACATATTGAGTTGAAGGTTCTTCCCAGGTTTTTTTTTCCCCTCCTCATTTTGCCTTCCACACCTCATTAAGAAAATCAAAACAAACCCCACAATTCCTAGGAGATTGCAACTTCCTCAGCACATTCAGTTGCTTTCGGAATGAAAATATCTATTTATGTGTTAGCATACCTTTTTGCTAGCTACTATTATAGAAAAAGTGGCTTTCCGAAAGTATTAATCATGACGAAATCTCCCCAGAAATGCTGATACTTTGAGTTATCATTTGAGTCAATATGAACAGAGCAAATCAGAGTCTTGTAAATGTAAATTCAGGTTGCCCATAGTTTCCCATGTAATATTACATATCATAATAAATAGCAAGAAGTATCTAATTTCCCATTTTCCTATGTTCTCTATTATTACATATTACTTAAAAATGTTTTTCACTCTGTAAACTTTATAAATTAGAGTAAAATATAATCTTGGCTGCTAAAAATTTGATAGATGTTATCAGTGGGCAGTTTTTAACTGGGGAGTGAAATGATAAATGTTAAAAATCCTTAAAAGCATGCTGGTCAACCTCTCTGTAAATACATGGGATTGCACTTGTAGTTCAGCACCTGTTAGCTCAAAATAAAGATTCTTGGCCAACAAATCACAGCATATTCCTGTTTGCATTTACAAAAGTCCATAAAAAGCAGTCTTTAGGTCTTAATTTGGCACTTCATTCCAGCACACTGAAAGTGAATTAAGTTGGCAGAAAATTACTGAATGAGAGACATAGTCATTTTCTTACCAAATTTTATCTTATTCATTTGTGTTCTCCTGATGTCTATAGCTTTAAATCAAAAGGACAGATGATCAGAAATTTTAAAACAATTTCATTATTTGAAGTAAATTTATATCATATTTTTGACATATGAAGAATTTCAAATAAAATACTAACTGTTGACTAAAGATTTTACAGGAAATATTGTCTGATTTAAGAAATTATCCACATTTCTTGTATGTTCCTCCCAAACATTTTTCTCCCATACAGCTCTTCTGTGTTTTCTGCTTAAGCCATAAAGTAAAATAACACTGTAGTTGTAAAACCACAAGTAGGTGGTAAAATCACCAGTAATTTTCACTTATTGTAGTTCCTGAAGTTTTGAAGTTTTCCCCTTCAAAACATCTCAAAACTCCTGCACCTTCTTCTAGTTTTCTCAGCAGTAAAGATTTTTTTCTTTTTTCTCTATTCTTTGTCTTTTTTAAATTTGGAAACTGCTGCCCCTTCCCTGAATTCCTGCTGTAAAAATAGTAAATTAAAAAAAAAATCAAGAAAAATTAAACAAAACACATCAATAACAAGGAAAAAAAAATCAAGAACCATTCAATTGATTTTAGTACCAAAATAAATAAGAATAAAAATTGAAAGTGTTTTATTTTTGTCAAATATGCTTGTTTTCCAAGACTAATGGTAAAGTTGATGGTCTTCCTTATTGATTCATATCACAGTGCCAGAGATATATTTCTCTTCAATACATTTTTTAGAACTGTCCAGTTACAAATTTAATTATTTTTCCTGCTGGGCTAAAACCAGTTATCAGCTAAATGGGCAAGTTGTTCAGTGAATCACTCTAAAGGTTACCTCAGATAAATGTGGACTCACCTTTTCCTAGCCAAAACAGAGCTCAGAAAATACATAATGAAATATGTATATAATAGATTCAAAAGTCTTCAGTAGATATCAAGGTTGACTCATGTAACAGGAAAAAGGAGAAAATATAAAGGCATTATTACCTCTATTTCAGTTAATTCTTTCCAGGGAAAATCCACCCTCTTCAGCTCTGTATCTCCTTCTGGATGCATCCTAAATTGTTTCAAATGCTGAAAAAGTATTTTTGTTTTGACCTTTTTTTAAAAAACACTGAGATCTATTTTTCATATGTATGAGGGAGTGAAAAAGAGTCTGAGAACATACACGAGATCTTTAACCAATATTCCAGAGATCCAGAATAAAGAAAGTTATTCTGTCAATATTACTAATATGACTTACGGTGTTTCCTTAAGAATGTCATATTAATTCCTAATCTTTTTAAGACTTTTTTTTCCTACCTCAGGAGAATTCTGCGAGGTGCAAATTGACAACTGTGGTTCCAATTCATGTGAAAATGGAGGAACGTGTATTGGCTATGAAGATCATTTTAAGTGCAATTGCCCTATAGGTGAGCCATTGATAATTTATTCTATTTTCTAACAAAACAAATAAAATGTCATCCAAATTTATTTTAAGAAGTAGTGACATAAAAACAACAATGTATCTCAACAAATGCAGTGAACACTTTTATGAAGAAAACCACTTTTTCTCTTTGTTCAGGAAATAAAAATGCCAAATAACTCTACTAGAGTGGTGTTAACTGCTAACACCCTGAACAGACATAATGTCAATATTCTGAATGAACTGTGATTAAACATTCTCTTTGTGGTGCAGGTTTTGAAGGTGAAAGATGTGAACTCGATATTGATGCCTGCCTATTCAACAATATAAGCTGTGCCCCAGGAGCACTGTGTATGGATAAATCTCATGGATTTAATTACACATGTTTATCACCATGTATTGGAAACAGAGAGGTAGGATAAAGCAATATATATCTCCCCCAGTGTTTTTTGGGAAATCAAACAACTTATTCTAATAGCAGTGAGCTGATGAAGCCTCAGTTCAAATGGGTTTCCTAAACATAGTACTCATTCCTGAAATATTCTCATGCTAATATTCCTTTTTTCTGTGTAACTTATGCATGTAAAAGTGCATAATCTGACTATTCTGGTTATTGTCGAACAAACTGTGTAATGTTGAGCTCTGTCTTTCTTGGTCTTTATAGGTTTAGTCACTGATATCTCCTTCTGCCCCCTACTTGCTGCTGCTATTTTATGAAACTTGAAGAACTTTGGGCAAAATCTCTTAGCAATCTTTGATATGTTTAAAAGTTACCAGATAGGACGTTGATGGTACAACAATGCACAGAAAGAATGACAAAAGTTTCATTTCCATTTCAAACAAAAATAAAATCCACATTCAACAACAAAAAAGCAAGACTAATTACATTTCCGTGGGAGATGAAAATGCAGTTAGAAAAACATCTAAATTTGCCTTGCAAGCTCCTCTTCAATGCTTACAGCATATGGAAATGAATACTACTTTTGCACTTTCAAAGTTTTCTAGAAGAAATGCAGTTGTTGTATCCTTCTCACTATCCTTTAGTGACCTTTTCAGTTAAATTTGGGTAGGATTCATTCATATCAGGGTGGACAATCAGATTTTGGTACGGGTCAAACTAAAATGCTATTGCACTTCTTTATTATGATACTTAATTTTAAAAGCTCTGTACATAATGCTATATAGCCTTCCAAACATGATAAAGTTACACAAACATGATAAAGATTGTTTTACAGGCTTCATCAATTCTTTTATTGGGATATATGGACCATAAAAATATACTATGCATAGTAAGCAACATATTTACAAAGAACAATCAATACTTACATCACCTTGAAGCCCATAGGTAGACACTTATCTGTGAATATGAAATATAGCACTGAAAAACTCACTGGCTCAAAGGTTTATACTTAAATTGTTCAGCATCTGATAAATTTTAACATTTTTATGATTTAAAGTGTCGTACTGAGTGCAAATATATTGTACATGGCATAGCATAATAATGGTGCAATTATCATTATGGCTAGTTAGTATGGGAAGTGATGGTGTGCCAAGGATGTTGATAGGAGCTAGTAAAACATTTTACTGTAATATTTGCTTAAAATCCCTCAGACTTATTTAATTTATTCATACAAACATTTCATAGACTATCATAAATGTCACATGGGAAAAAAAGTAATTTTATATATAAATATATCTGTCAATATTCACATACTCACTGTATGAGATGCTTGATTTAGGCATAGTGTGAATAATTAGCAGATTTAGATTTTCTAATGGGGAAAATAATAGAAAATAACATTATGGAATAATATGCTTGAGTTTTACCTGTTTTCTTAGCTTACAGATCATTAAAATGATATAATTTTCTTATTGGAAGAAACAAAAGCTGTATTCAAACAATTAAAGAACAATTAGTCAAATTTCATTATTCATAATTTAATCCTTAATTTATTTGTTGTGGATGGAAAATAAGTATATATTTTTGCATCCTTTAATTTCTTTTACATTTCCAGTGGTACCTCAGTTATGCTGAACTGCATTACTTCTGTGTATTCAGCAAAATACATTTAAAAGAATGCTACTATTTGTAACGTTTTCCTCATTAAAAATAAAAAGAGTGATTAATTGGGGCTCTTTTATCTCTGTACAGATATATAATGATATTAATATATTAGGGTTTTTTCTTTCCTAGCCCAAAAATGAATACATTACAGTTGGTTTTAATTTCTTTTTTTTTTCCAAACAAATATTAAAAAAAAATTGAGGTGAACAGATTGAGACAGGATATCTTCCTTCAAACTTCAAAATCTAATCTTAGCTTTGTAATTAGAACACCTGCTTGCTCTGGACCAAGAATTATGAAGAAGATCTAAATAAATCAAAATTATGTCATCTTTAAATTAGTGGCTTCCAACAGGACCTAATTTAGCCACTTTGTGTTAAAACGCCTTCTCTAATGTACTCAGGTAGACATGAAAAGAAATAAAGAAAAATATTTCTTTTTCCATTTTAATACTCAATATATCCTAAAAATTTTAATATTTTTATCAATAGGAGATCATAGAGGACTGGTAAGATCACTCATAATAACGAAGAATGGTAGTGCAACATGATAGGCCTAAGTCAGAGAATCACAGAACCATAAAACAGCCCAGGCTGGAAGGGATCTCATAAGACCATCTACTCCAACATTTCGTGGAAAAGCAAGCCTTGGTTGGATTATGCATCACATTTTGAAAACCTCCAGTGATGGAGATATTGCATTCCTGACTAGCTTACATGCCTTGAAAGTCCACCTGTGACCCAAACAATCACACATGAGGAGACATTCAAAGATATTCTGTGCCCCTCACTTCAAAAAAGATATTGAGGTGTTGGAGTGTGTCCAGAAAAAGGCAACAGAGCTGGTAAAGGGTCTAGAAAGTAATATCATGTGGGGCAGCTGACAAAGGTGGGGTTGTTTAGGCTGGAGAAAAAGTGTTGCATGGGACGCCTTATCCCTCTCGACAGCTACATGAAAAGGTTGTAGGCAGGTGGGGGTCAGCTTCTTTTCCCAGGCAGCCAGTGACAGGACAAGAGGACATAGCCTCAAGCTGGGCCAGGGGAGGTTAAGGTTGGATATCAGGAAGAATTTCTTCACAGAAAGGGCTGTTAAACTTTGCAATAGGCTGCCCAGGGAGGTGGTGGAGACATCATTCCTGGAGGTGTTCAAGAAGCAACTGGATATAAGACTTAATAGTACAATTTAGCTGAAATGGTGGTGTTTGATCAAGTGTTGGACTTGATATTGAAGGTCTTTTCCAGCCTAATTCTATGATTCAATGTGTGATTACTTTTTAGTGGCTATAGCTACATCTTAAAAACAATTATTGCTTCCCTTAAAACATTTCTTTTTCAAAATTTTGTCAGCAAGCTTAAAAAATCACTCCTTTAGCTCTATGAAAAATTTGAAAGTGTAACCATAAACATGGGAACTGCAAGATGTTGACCAATGGTTATTGTTTTTTAAAAGGAAGCATAGGAATTAAAAGTACTTTTCAATTATTTTTTCATTCTCTTTTCAATTTTAAGATGTAAAAAGATTTACTTAGCAGAGATCAATTTGGTTTCTCAAAAATAATTCCCATGTGAGTTAGGAAATAAACCATATCTGAAAGTTCCTGTCAGTGTCTCTACAGCTTTATAATACTGAAGTGTATTGAACTCCACTCATTTTACTTGAAAGTTTTCTCTATTTATGAGCCAAGATCCCATATTGCACTTGCAGTCAAGACCATAGTTCCAATATTTTCAATGGAAATATCTACATGATCAATATATATTTGGTGTTGAGAGCAGCTGCTACTTCCATGTTTGTTCTGGTCCTTACATGCTGTGCATATTTACGAAGCTTCCTCATCTGTAAAAGGCAATTTCTGTTTTCATTATTTTTAAGACAAACATTTTATCAACTTACTTACTGTATCACTGCTCTAGGAAAGAATATAGGGCAGACTAAATAAAACTGCACTTCTGGAAAAATTTGAATACTCAGGTACGATTGACTCTGGAGTAATAAAACCTGAAAACTGTAGTAAAATTATGCGCTTGGGGGACATAATTACTTATATAAGCAAAATGTAGTTTTGTTCAAACTGCAGAGATTTCCATGAGATGTGAGATGAAAGAGGGGTTGGAAATAATGACTGTTGTCTTATCTTGAGCATTTGACAACACACAATACTTCGAGAAGAGATAAACATATAGTAGGGTGATATCCCTCAATTCCTGCAAAGGAAAGATAGGAGAAGAATAAAATCTTCTATGGACTAATTATATTCCCTAGCTGAAATAAAATCTCCTGGTTGATTTTGGAAGAAAGTGATTGTTACATTTTATCATGACTACATAAAAAGGCAAATTTGTGTTAAAGTAGTTGTCGTAGACAGAAATATGATGGTCAGAATGACGAGAATAGATCTGTTTATGGTCTGTTGAAACATAAGATTTGTATTTATACACATTCTAGAGCTTTCATTTCAATTTAGATCTTTAGATTACACAAATATCTTAAAGGGTAGCACCTTTCTTCACAGTATAAAGTATTAAGACAACATAGGAAGAAATTAAACATAATGTTGTGGCAATATTGAAATATTTGTCTTAATTGCCTAAGGTTTTCTGGATGGTTTTCTTGAGTATAAGCTTATTTGACCTATTCGAGCATTGAAAAAATAGTAAGCATCATAACAAAATCCTTCCATAACAAAACATATAAATACAAAAATAAGAGAATACATAAAAACAATAAAAAAGGAATATAACAATTCCCATACCATGCACACAGAAGGAGTTTTCTGCTTTTACACTGCACTGCATTTTTCTTCAAGATATTGTTATATTGAATTTAGACTCAAGGTAAGTCTAAAATTCAGTACAGGGAACATAACAAAAATCTCTTCATTTTAAGGTTAATTTAAAACTTAATCAAAGACAAATGAATATTAGAATATTTCTGCCAAGGACTGTTATTATTACAGATCTTAATGACATTATAAAGAGATTCAGACTCAATCAAACTGAAGTACTAGTGCATTAACTCATCTTCTAGACACCATTTTCTTTAAAAACCGATTGATTAGAAGGAGGGGTCTTAATTGCTTTGAAATGAATGTGTATCTATCTGTCTTCATACTGGCAAAATTTTCATGGAAATGAAAACGGAACCTAAAACTAAAATGAGGAAAGGAGCATTAATTCAGACTTACAACTTTCTGTAATTTTTGAAGTATACAGGAGATACTGATTTAGTAATATTAGCAATTAAAAACAAAAAGGGAAAAAAACTGTTCCAATCTTAATTTATTAATCTTTCAATATCAGCAAATTGAAAATAAAGCAGCTTCTGATTTTCCCACAGCACAGATGTAATTTATAAACATATAAAAAGATCTAAGGATATATTGAATCAGCATTGTAATTAAAATTAAAAAATTAAAATCAGTCTTTTCTTGATAGCCACATATTAAGCTAAATTATACAGCATAGGAATAGTTGCTCTACTCTTTCAATGGAAAAATAATAGTCTAGTTCAATATTGTCCCTCCTAAAGCAAGCAAATTTTAAGGGCAGTTGTAAAAATGGTACCATTAAATTAAAACCTAAATGCCTTTTACTAACGAAACTATAAATTGATATATTGATTTAATAACATTCAGTATTTTAGGTTCTTGGAGAGGTATCTTTTTTAGTGTTACAACATAAAAATATTAAATAACCATATTTATTACAAATGGCTTATTCTATTAAACTCTTAGGGAAAAAAATCCAACATGTAAAGAAAAAAAACTATTCATGTATGAGGTGGTTTGACCCAGGCCAGATGCCAGGTGCCCATAGAAGCCACTCCATCAGTGTCTTCTGCAACTGGACAGGGGAGAGAAGATTGATTATGAGTTAAGGACAGGGTAAGGATTACTTAATGATTACTATCACAGGCAAAACAAATTTCACTTAGGGAAATTGGTTGAATTTTTTACTGACAAAATCAGAGCAGGATAAATAGAACTAAAATAAATCTTTAAAGAACCTTTCCCTCTTCCATCCCTCCTTCCCAGAATTAATTTTGTTCCAAATTTTTTACCTCCTCTCCCTTACAGCGGTGGAGGGATATGAGGTATGGGCATTATGGTCAATTCATCACGTCGGTTCTGCTGCTGCTTCCTTGTCAGAGAAAGGAGTCCTTCCCCTGCTCCAAAGTAGGTTCCTTCCTATGGGAGACAGTCCTCCACAAACTTTTCCAATGTGAGCCCCTCACAAGGGCTACAGCTCTTCCTGATCTGTTATAGCGTGGGTCTCTTCCACAGGATGCAGTTATTCAAGAACAGGCTGATCCAACATGGGTCTCCCACAGGCTCACAACCTTCTTTTGGGCATCCACCTGCTCTGGCATAGCTCTCCTCCAAGGGCTGCAGGTGGATTTCTGCATCCCCTGGCCCTGCATTGGCTGCAGGGGTGCAGCTGCCTCACCATGGGCTGCACCATGGACTGCAGGGGAATCTCAGCTCTGACACCTGGAGCACCTCCTGCCCCTCTTTCTGCACTGACTGATGTCTGCAGAGCTGTTCCTCTCACATATTCTCTCTCTCTGCTCTTCTCTGACTCCAATTACTTCTGTGAAATAAGCTTTTCCTTCTTAACTCTGTTATCCCAAAGCTCTACGACCATCACTGATGGGCTTGACCTTGGCCAGCAGTGTGTCCATCCTGGATCTAGCTGGCATCTGTCAGGCATGGGAGAAGTTTCTGGCAGCTTCTCAGAGAAACCACCTCTATAGCACCCCCCTACTACCAGAACCTGACTACACAAATCCAATATAGTGTATTTGTAATTCTCATCTTCAGGTATGTGCAAATGGAGGTAGTTGCTTCTATGATGAAGAAAATCAGAGATCTCATTGTGTCTGTGCTCTTGGATGGACGGGAAGCACATGCCTTGAGAATATTAATGACTGCAAGATAAACCAGTGCCAACATGGAGCCACATGTGAAGATGGAATTAATAAATACAGGTACTAACATGTTGCTTTCTATACAAGCCTTCATAAATTGTTTTATGCCATATGAAGATATTTTGACTTTCAGAAAGAATTACAAATGGTGTTGTTAATGCAGTAATATAATTTTTGTATCAAAAACGCCATGGAATACTAATTTTCAGTAAGGATGTGCATTCAGAAAAACTGCAGTCTGAAGTGTTGCAGGAAGGAATCACAAATATTCCTCTTTGCTGATCAAAGAAATTAAACCAACTATGCAGAATCTCACATAAACAAATAATCTTTTTGATTAAATGGTGAACATTTTTTGAGCCCGGACTCTGTCATAAAGTGTCTTATTAAAATTTGAATGATAATTTATTATCATTGCAGTTACTGAAAAAAACATGAAGTATGTGTTCTCCTTAGTGAGCTGCAACATGTTGTAGATATTTGAAAATGAGATTTTATAAAATATAGCGAAAAAAATGGGAAAGGTTTTCTTTAATAAACAGAATTCAGCTGTTCTTATCCGATTTGAATTATTTATTTTTCCTCTACAAAATCCAGAAAAAATAAAACTCCATAATATCTGTAAATGTATTTTGAAAGACATTATTCTATGCTGTGCCATGCCCTAGTTAGAAGCACTGTAATTAGCACGCTTTAGTGTTTCTACTTAGCAAAGATTGCACAAAATAAAAATAGAAGCAATTAAAGATTTCTTCGACTTCACTTCTGTTTTTAAAGTGCCCTCTTTAAAAATAACTGAAGTCACCAAATAGGCATAAAAAAGGAGAAAAGTGATTGATTCTCAGTATACAGAGCTTAAGTTTTTGTCAAAGAATCCTTACAAAGGAAACATCTTTCCTTTTTTCCACCTTTTAATTAACTCTTGAATCAAATTACTGGACCATATTTTGGCACTTTATTTAACTGTTAAACCTGTGGCCTTCCTTTATCAGGAAAATAATTCTGATAGAAGTACAAAGCCATGTTTGTGTTACAAAATCCACTAACGTTTACTGAAAAATTAGTAGTTCTGAAGACATCTGGAAATAAAGAACTTCTGATTTTAACTTGCTAATCCAGACTCAGTTTTCTGAAAGAAAACACTTAATTGTTACTTTTTCAGTCTTTGAAAGACAAACTAAATTGACAGATCAGTCTGTTTATCTAAGGAACAGGAAAACATACCATTAAGACCTGAATCCCATATGGTCGGTTTTGTTAACAGAGAAGTTGACCCCAAAAGAACACAACTGGTTGATTTGTCAAGACAAAGTGCAGCATGTTTACTGTATAATACCTGCTCTCTTTAAAGAGCATGGTCATTTCTTAATCACAGCAAAACATTTTTTTAATAATCAAACTATGCCTGCCTTAAAAATAATGATGTTTCCCGAGTTATTATTAGCAAGTGAAACAAAAATAATTTCCCTTTCCTAATACACGATTGAAACCAAAAGAATACAAAAGGAAGTGTTGAATGTAAGTGCACCCACATTTTCTAAAGACTTGTAAGTGCATTTCTGTCCTAAAATGAGTATAATTTTTTATTAAGGAATTTATCAAAAGCTGTATTTGATGCAAATTAGCTTCAGGAAGACATAAGAAAACTGTTAGGAGACTATATGGAGAATCAAATGTATAAGTGCCATAAAGAACTCTACAGAGATCTATTTTTAAAATTATTACAGCCATTCAAAATTTCTCTTAATGAGTGCAGAAGATAAAGATATGCCAAAATTTTATATATATTAGATTTTATTTACATAAAATTATTATCAAACTCTAGACCTTTCTCATAGTTCAGAAATCTTAAATTTTAAATTATTAAATTTTGGTCATAATGCATTTTTCTAGTCATAGCTTGATACAGTAATGCTAAAACAAGAGATCACAGAAAATATCCAGCTTTGATTCAAGAACATCCCCCTCTTTTAAGATCTCATCTTTTGCATGCCATCTTTTTCTGTTTGGGGTTTTTTTTTTGTTTTTGTTTTTGTTTTTGTTTTGTTGTCGTTGTTTTTTTTTTTTGCTTTTTTTTTCCAGATGGGAAATAAGCTGAATTAAATGTTCCTAACTTTTTGTCTCCTTACTATGGCATGTTCTTTTTCTCTCCCATTTTGAAATAACTGTTCCAGACTGTAGTGTCAGATATAGGTATATTTATATATATATATATGCAGAGAATTTCCTTTGAGTTCAGACTGGGGAATTGCTCAAGGTGAAGGAGGGAAAGATTTAAACTTTTATATAGTATAATTTTCAACAAGGTTGTATACTAAGAGCCTCATAATAACAGCAAGAATTCTTAGGAGTTTTACTCTTTGGTATAGTGAACCTTTTCTTACAACAAAAGTGGCCCCAATCACAGTGACACAAAACCTGTAATTAATTCAAATTAATTGCTGCACTTCCAGCTGGGTCTCTGCTGTTTGCAATATCATGAAGTAAGTCAATCAGCATGTTTTTAAAATGATAACTTTAAAGAATTACTGCTGTTGGCACTGAGTGCATGGTGCAGCTGTCAATATGAATCTGGCAGATACCATGCATCCACATGCCAAAAGAATATCTTGACCTTTGGTTATATGTACCTGAGAGAAAAAAAAAAAATTACAGATAAGATTCATTACCTCAGACAATGTTTCTACATTAAAAAGAAAATAATAATATTTTTTCCCTTCTAAAGAACCTGTATTGTTTGATTATGTTCTGTGTAGGAGAAGAGAAAGAACTGATATAACAAGGCTCAATGAGAAGAATTTAATGAATAATTAAAGTGAAAGAGATCTTCAAGGAGTATAATCTCCTGTTTTGAAATCCAAGGGGAAATGTATTACTCTGTTTTCTTCACCCTCGTAAATATTTTTCTTGTCAATATTACATTTTGGACAACCAAGATCCTAACTGAAATAAGATAATAACAGTAGATACTTTACTATTGTCTATTCAGTGGAAAGGAATGACAGAGTGAGAAGACAATTTAAAACTCAGTGTAGTTTCCATTACCTGTCCTGTGTCCCATTCCTTCAGTCCAGTGTGTTCAGATGAAGTCCTACATTTATCACAGCTCCAGGAAAGCCCAGCAAGAAGGACTGAGAACTGTTAGATTAAAACTTTTGAAGAAGCTGTACTGTAGGATTTACCACTGTTTAAAAGGTCATGATGAACTAATATATTTTACAAATGTATTTTAGTCAATAGCTATAGCTCTGATGTCAGTATTTCATTAGTTTTTATGCAGGAAAATGTCTCATTAAGAAATCAGGTTTGGTGTATGGTAAAACTTGAATTGCCAACACATTCTAAAGTATTCAGTATACAAATTTCAGTGCATATGATTAAATAATTAATATAAGTACAAAATAATAAAGTGACACATTGTAGAGTAAAATGCTTTAGAATATGAAACACTTCTTTGCATGATACCAGCAAGATTGCGGAAAGTAAACATGATTTAGATCATTTCTGAGTATCACAAAATTTAAAGCTTCTATATTTTATTCATCCTTGACTTTTTCCATTTTCTTCCAGCTGGGTAAATTGAGGTGTTCGATTGGATTATTTTTTATATCTAATTTTCTTTTTACAAGTTTATTCATCCTATACTATATATGCAATTTGTCTGCAGGACCTAGTTGACAGTGCCATATAAAGTTAGTACTGTGATATACACAGTTTTCTGCAGCAATAATAGGTTTCTTCCACTAGAGAAAGAGGAGAAATACTTTTCCTCACCTTTCTACAACTCCAGAAGATCGGTGAATATATGTCACAATTTCTTAGGGAATACTTCTGCAATGACTTATACAACAGCTTTTCTGCAGAGAATAGAGATGCATATAAAAAGTCAAAGTGAAACTAAATAATCTTTTCAACCACATATGTGTGTACAGTTCACATTTCAATGGCAAAAAGGGATAATTAATACTGAATAATTGCAGCTAATATGCTTGGACTAATACTAATAAACATATATATATATATGAATGACAAATATTAAGAAAACAAAGTAGAGAGATTCTGGGAAGTCTTTGCTAATTCCAGGCATCAGTGCTCCTGTATGCCTCCTGTATCAATATAGAAAATAGCTAGGTCATCTCCTAGCACAGGTTAGCATACACACATCTTCAGTCAGGTCTTTGGCTTTTTGCAGTCATTTTAAAGATTCATTTGATGTGCAAGGTTATTTACTCAATAACACAAGTCACACTACATCTTTAGTGCAGGCAGTTAAGTGCAGGCAGTCTATGGTGACAACTTGACAGCTACCCTGCCTGGACTGACCAGCACCAAGTGACTTACCCTCACATCTGCTGTTTGAGACCGTTAGTGATAAAATATTAGCAGCAACATATTGCATCTATGCCATAACCATTCGCATTTAAGCAACACATTCCTTCTTGGATTAAATTCCATACCTGTCTTTGCATCTCCATTTAACATTCATTTCACAAGTATATCAAATTATCATGCAACATTAACTATGTTTGGGCTCTGGAGCAGTAACATACAATCATCTTTATGATATGTGTGGGAGCACAGTAATCCTCAAATGACTTGTGTTTGCCACTCACTACTAAAATCCATGTTTGTAGCAAAAGCATTGAGGTATTTGTTTTCTCTCTTAGTATCTCTTACCCTCAAAATCTTGCTGTGCAGGAAAGAGGACATATGTGAAGCTAAGAAAGTATTGATATTCCCATTAATGCTAACACAAAACTTTTTCATATGTTGTTCTCTGGTGCCATGCTTCCGCTTTCACTGTTCTCCCATTTTGTAAAGCTGACATTTTAGTCTTCCCTAAGAAAGAGGCTAGGAAGGGGTCATTAGCATCTCCTGGTCTCTACTGGGAGATCTCACACACACATCCCAAATGGGCCATCCCAGAGCTGAAGCTGGAGCAGGAGAGCAGCAGGACTTCAGCACAGGGAGTGACACCGAGACAAGCCATGGAGAGGCTGAGCCCCTGTGCTGAGATGCCAGTGCACAGCCAGGTCATCCCTCTGACAAAGGAAAATATAAGTTTCCTGAGCTAGAAATATACTTGCGAATGGAAATTCTGGTATTGCATATATCTGTATAAAATTTTTAAAAAATTTATTTTAAAGAAACATTTATGCTTCAAAGCAAATAAAACTGAAAATCAATCCATGCCTCAAAACCTTTGATATCATGCTCAATATTTTAGTACTGCTGAAGATATTAATAAGAAATAATAGTAATAATAACAACAATAATAATATACAACACTCAATCACTCTGTTTTAAGAGATAACTCATACTAAATTAAAAGATATCCAGGTATAATTTCACTGGAAAAACAAAGCGTATTTCATTCTTAGCTGTTTTTGATTTCTTCAGACACCAAAGCATTGAAAAATAAGATATTCATGACACCATTGCTTGTAGTATGAAATCAGAGGTATGAAACTGAAACTAGAAGATTCTACATCACATCTGTTTCTATGTAGCTCTTCTGTGGTCTCTGAAGATATGCTATACAACTAGTAATAGTCAGGAAATGACAGAAAATTCTTCAGTCTCCCATTCTTGTTTAGAAGAGCTCTAAGTTAAATTTTTCATTCAATGCTAATGATAATAGCCACATTTTCAAAGAATGATTGAATAGTTTCATTTTTACAGTGCACAAACTAACTTACTGTAAAAACAAATTAAGGAAATAAAGTAATTAACAGCACCAGAAAGATTAATATGACTGGTTGTTTACCATATTATTGTAGGTAGACTCAGAAAATGTGCAACTAAAGGTAACTAAAAGCACACCTGCTTTTAATGTTTAAGCATAATGAAATTTAATGCAAGTCAAAATTTATATTTAGCTATAAATGTAATTGTCAACACCACCTGCTCCCAAGCCCAATGCAGTCACTCACTCACTCCCTCCCACAGGATGGGGAAGAGAATTGGAAGGGTAAAAGTTAGAAAACTCATGGATTGAGATAAATACCTTTTAATAGGAAATGCAAAAGCCAAGCATGCAAGCAAAGCAAAACGAGGAATGAATTTGCTGCTTCCCATGGGCAGGCAGGTGTTTGGCCACGTCTAGGAGAGCAGGGCCCCATCACATATACCAGGTACTTGGGAAGACAAATGACATGAGTCAAAATGTCCCTCACTTTTTCCTCCTTTCCCACACTTTATATACTGAGCATGATGTCATGTGACCCTCAGGTCAGTTTGTGTCACCTCTCTGGGCTGTGTCTCCTCCCAACCTCCCATGCAGCCCATGCAACTTCCTCACTAGGCTGGCAGCACGAAAAGCAGCGAGGGCCTTGGCTCTGTGTAAGCCCTGCTCAGCAATAACAAAAACATCCTATACTATTCACCCTCTTTCCAGCATAAATCCAAAACTGTTTAAACTGTGATTAAAACCAGAAGAATATGAATACTAGCCACTGTGGAGAAGATCAACTCTACCCCATCCAAAACCAGCAAAGTAACTGTATGGTATTTTTGTGCACTCCATTCCTTTACAAATGAGAAACAGAATCAGCTGAAGCTCTCAAGAGAAGGCAAGGATTTCCTGTTTGCTATGAAGTGACCGAGGCTAGAAGAGAGAATGCAACAGCTATGTATACTTGAGTCATTACTGCAGTAGCAATGGATCTGTAGAACAAAAAATGGTGCTGATGAAGAGCTCACAACCACACTAAATGACATATGGAGGGCTTACTTCAAGCAAGCTCTATTTTGGTCCATGGACTAAAAGCCCATTTGCAGTTTGGTGTCCATTAGCTGTACTCCAAGGCACCCAGCTCCTGATTTAGTTTCCATATGTCTACCATAAAAAATGCAGGCACAGTAAGCAAAGACAGAAGCAAAGAGCCACATGAGCATTCACTTGTGTTAAAAAAAGGGAAAAATACTTTTTCTGCCAGATGGATCGATAGAGAAAATTACTATAATCAAGGCTTCTTTAACTTGTTAGTTCTTTCCATCTTCTGGATAACATCTCTATGGGTCAAGAATATGTATTATTGTAAAATTACCTCCTGTGTGAAGACACCTCTGGACATGATAAGGAGAGGATCAATCAAAGAATATATTGTCAAGTACAAGGAATTTTCTAATTTTATGAGGTGTGGGTCAACTATGAGATAATGCAGATTTGTTTTCATTCAGACAGTGAAAGAAAACAAAAAGATAGAAAGGGTAACATGAAAAAGTCATCTCCAGCCTTATACAATTTAGATGTGTCTCTAAATTTTGGAAAAAATACTCTGAACAGTTTCTAGAAAATATACTGAACAATATCTATAGAATTCTATAGATTCCTTTTTTTTTGGTAAGAAAGTTGTAACTTTTGTTGCTAAGAATAAAGCACTTTTTATCTTATTTTACATCCAAACAGATTATAATATTGTTTCTTCTTAGAGATATTGTAGCAAGTAACCATTTTTCAGGAAAACCCCCCAACTTTAAAATGGGTAATACTCATGAGAGTTTTCTCTTCCAATATTTTCATTTGAAGCTTAATATTAATATAGCTCCTAGTTTGTCCTATGTAAACAGCTAAGATTTTAATTCAATTATTGTTAGCGGTGCATGTGAAATGAAGCTACTTAGTGACTAATTAAAGGTAAAGAAGATTGAAAAAAAATTGTGATTCATTTGTGGGTAATTCAAAGGGAGAGTTATGTTAACATTATTAGTAGTGATTATTGACCTACGTATTCCAAACTAGCAACTTAGTTGGATTTTTTTCCCCCTCTTCTCCTCTCATTTCAATAACAGGTGCATATGTCCCCTTGGTTACACTGGAACATTTTGTGAATTTGATGTAGACAACTGCATCGGAAATCAGTGCTCTCCATATGGATTCTGCCAGGACAACTTACACAATTACAGCTGCTCCTGTGTGCCTGGATATGAAGGACCCTTCTGTGAAGTTGAAATTAATGAATGCTCAAGTTCACCTTGCAAAAATGGAGCTACTTGTGTGGATTTAAGTGGCCACTTTTCTTGTCATTGTACTGCTGGGTTCAAAGGTAAGTTTTGTTCTTTTAAAGTACCTCATATTGCAGATGTGGTTGTCCCACTCTATGTCAGCAATGTTTATGTGGCTGTTTAATTACAATTAAATAGAAATAGAAATAGAAATAAATAGAAATAGAAATAATAGAAATAGAAATAGAAATAGAAATAGAAATAGAAATAGAAATAGAAATAGAAATAGAAATAGAAATAGAAATAGAAATAAATAGAAATAGAAATAGAAATAGAAATAGAAATAGAAATAGAAATACATTTGTGTTTGTATGATTCATAGGAGTTTAAACTTAATTAGCATTGAAATGCTTAGGTTGTCCCTCCTAACAGTTCCCCAGCTGACCTTCCCTCCACTAAATGTACAACTTAAATACATATTAAGCTTCAAGTATTAGCTTTGATTCTGTTGGGGGAAAAAAAATCAATGAAGTTCCAAACCACAATTTAAATTGTATTATCTACATTTCACAGTTATGCAGTCTTACATGTTGTGGCATCATTCATATACAGGTTGATATGAACAAATGTTTTTGTACAGAACAGGAAAATGCAAGCTTGAGGAGGAATGAGATCAGCAGTATGATCTCTCTGCACGTATAGAACATTATCAGCCATATTTGAGTAAGGTGTTCAAACTGCCCTTCTGTACATTGGAGGGACAAAGGACATCTAGACGTCTTTTCTAGGAAGAGATGGGCTGTAGATTTCTGCATTGCATTAGATAAATCCTACAAAACCTAACATTATAATTTCTTTTTGTACTAATTTCTGTTTTGTGTGAATAGTAGTAATATTCATACTACATGTGGGAGACAGAAAATAGTTTTGAATACAATAATACCAAAGTGTTGTATTTACAGCCTTTAGTCTATATCATCAAGAACAAGCAATTAATACTCCTAATGCTTCTCTATTGACAATCTGTCGTATCACTAACAAAGGCAAAAATAAATAACATAGTATGCACAGTGTCATTTGTACTAACTAAATATTAACTTACAGCTTCTTCTTCCAAGCTGCTGAGGACTTTTGTTCCAGCCCAGAGAGTGTGTGTAGTAATAGATTTTTAAGTCCTAGATCAACCAGTGAACAATTAAGTAATTATAACTTCACTGCTATTTTTTCATTATACATTCTGGCTAGCTACACATACTTTTAATGTTCAAGCATTAACATTTTTAATTTCAAATATGTTTATACTCATTTACATATTTCATTTACATACATTCATTTACACATTTATGAATATGATATACACTTTCAGATTTGTTGTCCTCAATTTTAGTTCATTATATAATCTCTTGGTCATTTGATTACACATTTAATAAAAGATGTTACTTCCTTTTCATGCTCATTTATTAATAAATGTGCAAAGAAACAGAGAATTGTCCCTGAAGTGACTTAAATTCCATTATGATAGCAGAATTGTATGTCTGAATAGAAGTGAATAAAACAGTAGAAGTGAAGGAAACAGTACTTGGCTCACCTCTGCAAAATCTAACACAATGTATTTCCATCTCGCTGCTTAAACTTCAAGCCTTATTTTGTACTTTGCTGGACTTCATGGGGAACTTTAACTGCCCTGACATCCTCTATGGGGACAATACTGAGAAGTATAAGATCTGCTTGAAGACTCCCATGGGATAAAATCCTCAAGGGAAAGACCTAAGAAAATCTAAGAAAATCACAACTTCTAAGCTCAAGAGCTATTTGTCTCAAAGAGCAGACAAAAAATGCCAGGTGGCCTGTATGGATGATCAAGGAACTCCTGGCCAAATTCAACCAAAAAAAAAAAAAGCATACTGACAGAGGATGGAAGCAAGGACATGTAACCTGGCAGGAAATAGAGAGATGTTATCTGAGCATGCAGCAATAAGCTTTGGAAGGTCAAAGGTCAAGTTGATTATGTCAAGAAATTTGAAAGACATCAAAAAGGAAGGATAACACATTCTATGAGCATGTAAGTGACAAGGGGAAGATAAAGGAAAGTGTAGTCCTGTTCTTAATGAGACGACATGGAAAAGTTTGAGGTCATAAATACTGCCTTTCAGTCTGTACTGGTAAGATTGTCCTTCAAAAATGCATCATCCTGGAGATCAGAGAAAAATTCTAAAGCAAGAAAGACACATTGTTGATGGGTAAGGCACATGTAAGGAAATACTTAGGTAAGCTGGATACATGTATGCTCATGGGCCCTCTTGGGATGCACCCAAGCATCACAGAATTTTATAGTCATTAAAGCTGAAAAAACCCTTGACGATCACTCTGTCCAAACATTAAGATAGCACCACCATGTTCGCTGCTCAACCATATGCCCATATGCCCCATCCACATACCTTATTAACAGTTCCAGGGGTGACAATTTCAACACTTCCTTGGGCAACCTATTCCAATGCATGACCACCCTTTCAGTGAAGATTTTTTTCCCTAATATCTATTCTAAAACTCCCCTGGCACAACTTGAAACCATTTTCTCTCATCCTGTCACTTGTACTTAGTAAAAAAGTTACACCTTGTTACAACCTCTTTTCAAGTAGCTGAAGAGGATAATAAGGCTTCCCCTCATTCTTCTTTTCTCCAGCTTAACAACCTCAGTTCCCTCAGCTGGTCCTCATATGACTTGTGCTCCAGACCCTTCACCAGTTTTACTGCCTTTATTTGGATATGTAATTCTGTGAGAGCTGGCAGATATCATTGCAAAGTCATTGTCATTTAACATTAATAGATCATATTGATTAGCAGAAGCAACCAAAGAATGGAGGAGAGCAAATGTCACTTTTCAAGAAGGGCAAAATGAAGTTCTGGAAAACTTCAAGCAGCTCACTGTTGCCTTGATCACTATTAATGTAATTGAGCAGTTAATCTTCAAAATCATGAATAACGAGAAAATTATCTGGAGTAATCAGCATGGTTACAGCAAGGGTTAGTCATACTTGACCAACTTGATAAAGTAAAATGACTGGTTTGTAGAGGAGGGCTGAGCGGTGTGTATTGTCTGCCTTGAGATCAGCAAAACTTTCTGCGTGATCTTCCACAAGATCCTCATGAAAAAGCTGATGGAGTATAGGCTGGATGAGTAGACAGTTAGGTAAACTGAAAACTGGATGAGTGTCCAAGCCCAGATGAAGATGTTTGTCATGGAGTCAACTTTTACAGGAGTAACCAGTGGTGTGTACTCCAGGAGTCAATAGGATCCAGTGCTTTTTAACTTCTTCATTAGTGATCTGACCGATGGGGCAAAGTACACCCTCATAAAGTTTGCAGAAGACACAAGGATGGGAGGAATGGCTCCACAGGATTGTGTTGCCACCCAGAGGGTCCAATACAGGCTTGAAAAACAGACTGACATGAGCCTCATGAAGTTCAACAGGGGAAAGTGCCAAATGCTGCACCTGGGGAGCAGTAATTCCATGCACCAGTGGATACCATGGGCAGATCAGCTGGTATGCAACTTTGCTGGGAAGAACCTGGGGTCTTGGTGGACATTAAGTTGAATGTGAGACAGCAGTGTATCCTCGTCCATAGAGGTCATATGCCTGGGCTGCATCATGAGGTGTTTTCTCAGCAGGTCAACAAAGTGATGCTTTCCCTCAGCACTGGTAGTGAGGCTATACCTGTGGGACTGTGTCAAGTTTCAGGAAGAAAGGCATGGACGTGCTGGAGAGAGGACAGTAAAGACACTAAGATGATTAAGGGACTGGAGCACTTCTTCTATGAGGAAAGGCTGAGGAAGCTGAAACTCTTCAGCATGAAGAAGGCCCAGAGAAGGATCTTATCAATATATATAAATACCTGATGGGACAGTGTACAGATGATGGAGCCAGGCTCTTTTCAGTAGTGCTCAGTGACACAACCAGAGACAATGGACACAAAGGGAAACACACATGCTGCTGTATAAACATCAGGAAATACTTTATTACTATGAGGGTGACTGAGCACTGCCACAGATTTATCATGGGGTTATGGAGTCTCCATCCTTGGAGATATTCAAAAGCCATCTGTACATGGTTCTGTGAAACTGGCTTGGGGTGTTCCTGTTTGAACAGGGGGATTGGACAAAATGAACTTCAGAGGTCACTTCCAATCTCAACCATTCTGTGACTGTGAGGACTTGTCATATAAGTGATATGATTATATATTACTGAAAAACACTTAAAAAAAAAATCTTCATTTTATCACACAATAAGATATTATATAACGGCATTTCCAGAGAAACAAATTTAAAGAAAAAAGAAATTTCATAATATAACCCATTAGGTGTAAGTCATTACCAAAAGTACTGAATATATTTTCTGATTTTTCAGAGCATAAGCCACAAACAATTAATAAAAGGCTGTTTAAACTTACAAAAATGTTATCACTACCCTAACAAATACATTTTCATAGTCTCTGAGGGTTTTTGATCCTAGGAAATTTTGCAGTACAAAACAGATTTTAAGTTCAGTCATAACTGCATGTTATGAATCAGTGATTTGTATCTCTGTGTACAACTAAAAACCCCACATTTATTCTTATCTCATTTTTGTGTATTTGTTATATTGTTTCTGTGTCATTTAGTTTTTTAACAAATTCAGGTGTAGTCCATTTTTCTTTCTAAATAGTAAATTCACATTCAGATGAAATATCAAAATACTCTCCACTGTCTATAAGAGAGCTTTACACATGTCAAACTTGGAAGTTTGCAGTATGATTTTAAAATTTAAATTAATAACTTTTTAAACATTTTTAACTTTTGGTCATATGGTGACCCTCTGTATTGCCATCTTCTGGTTCAGTCATTCTAGCATGCGTCAGAGTAATTCCCAGTTCACAGTCGCATTAATTCCTAGTCTATCCTTTCTCCCACATCTTTGTGTTAACTCTGTTTCGATACATCAATGTTCAGCATCAAATAATTCCATATTTCATGATAACTAGTATGTCTAAATAAATAGCAGTCTGTATTGTTCTGCTCTAAGGGAAGTCCTTCTTGAAATTATTTGGAAAAAAATCCCATATTTATCTAAATGTGTCCTTCATTAAAACTCTTTTCTGTTTAGATAATCACAAAAATGTGAAGGCAGTTACTGAGAGCTGTAAGCAGATAGGCAATATTGTCTCATTGGTTTCTCTTGAGGGTTAATATATGAACAATATTGATTGTATAGTTAAGCTTTGGGAAATCTCTTCATTCTGAATATATTCTGTAGCCCACATAGCAAAATATGATCCATCATTTTTTCACTTGTGTGTAATTAATTAATGTTTTAAAGCTCATCACTAAAGTAGGTCAGGTCTGACAGTGACTTTTTGAGATTAGTATTCATATATTCTATATGTCATGCTCTTCAGCATTCTTCTTTTTGCCCAGAAAGAGAAAAATGGCATGTAGGCTTTTTGAAATCATTCCATTACTTTAAATTTCTGGGCTTTGTTGGTACTTTTTTATTCCACAAATACGTGGGAGAAGTCCATGTGATATCTGGAGTCTGAGGAAATAATTAGTGTTTGTATTTTCAGTACACTGCTCATTGGATGTGTTTAAATTGTTTCCCCCTTCTCTAATAGACGTGAATAGAATATCCTCCATTGTAGGCACAGAGTTTGTGGTGATTGGGAATAAGGCTGCGGCCGAGTCTCATCCCTATTGCTCTACAACTGTGTAGGACAGGTGAACAGTATTGAAGGCAATGGAATATGGAATGCTGGGGTGTACTGAGCAATCACAAAAGGGTAGAGAGGGCACACAGGGGTAAAATGAAAGGTAGAAAAGGCTGTACTGAGAGACAATCAAATGCTGATGCTTGGAGCCTTCTTTGATGTCAATTGTATCCACCTCCTTTGTCACTCCATGCTGACAAGTAAAACAAATCTTGAAGGAAAGTACTTGAAATTATGTGAAAGCAAATCTTTTTTGACACAAGTAAGTTTAAGAAGACTTAATCCCTTATACAGATCAAGTCTAGAACAGCTGATGGGCACCTGAAGACATTATGAAGATTGAACCTGTTTACAGGGAGCAGCAAGGTCAATGACAAGAATCACAAACTAGAATCCAAGTTTAACCTCAGTGCAACATTACCATTACTAAGTAAGGCACAGTTCTGCAGCATCTAAACAGGGAAGTCAAAACCTGTGTCTGGTAACAGGGTCCCTGACAAGCCCCAGAGAGCACAAGCAATGGACCAGATCTAGGGTCCAACTAGGGAAGCAAGTTAGAAGCAGCAGGAGACAACCAGAGACAAATCTGGTATGTACATACAAGTGATCCATCCAAAAAGAAAAAAAAAAAAAAAATCCTTACAAGATCACTCTTGAGACAGGGAGGGAGGCAGGATTGAAAATGGCAACATCTACAGAATAGTTCAGGCCAGATCAGGGTGCCCACAGCTGAACTCATTGACAACAGGCAGGACGTGTAGGAGGGACCTTGGTGGGTCTGCTTCAGTCAGCTTCGGGTATATTAGTGCTCTCAGGGCTCTGAAAGCAGCTTTATAGAAATTGCCTGAAGCAGGGTCATCTGGAAAATGAAATCATTAATTTTGCTGACAAAGGAAGGCAATCGGGTTCATTTCTTCCCACACCCATTCTGCATTTGCAACACCTGTTTCCATTTCCATTCATACAATTCCTATCTTGATAGGACTAGGCCATCCAGGAAGCACAGCTCATGTCTGCTCCCTCATTTCCACCACACATCAAGGCCGGGCTGCATTTGCAGCTCAGAGCATTGGGTAGTGCAACCTTTTCAGGGGCTCTGGCTGGACTTTTCTGCTTGGGAAGATTGATTATTGCCAGCACATTGTGCCAATGCTGCCTGTCAGATGTACAGTGTAATCCCATGGACATAGATGAGCTGGACTCTGGGCAGTTTATATTTGAAGAGTTGCAGACTTTCTCTGAGTTAAACTCTTTCACTTAAGCTAAGAAGATGGAGTGGTTTGACTAATCATATAAATTATTTTCAATCTGTAATAGGTGTTCACAGAAAGGGTTAATCTATATAAGATAAATAAAAATTTGTTTTGATTTGTATTTTTAACTACGACAATATATTCCACAGAAAAGACCTTGAAGAAAATTAGAAAAAGACCAAGTGTGTAGAGCAACAAAGTTGAGAAAAACAAATGGCCATCAAGTTCACTAAAGCCTGACCTGGACTGTCTGTCTTCCTATTTCATAACTGCAGTTTCTGCAAAGTCAACGGAAGCATTACTCAGCTTGATACATCTCTTATCTAACAGAATAGCTTATGTTGCTTAGCAAGCAACAAAATTATACGACTTGTTATCAGGTACATGACTGGAATGCTTTGCAACTGTACACATTTTACAAAATCGCGGACAGTAAGATGGGTATTGTGAAGACAATCCTCAAATACACTTCTGCTTTGCTACTTCTTTAACTTTATAAAACTCTTGTGGTTTGCTTTTTGGTTGGTTTGGGGTTTTTTGGGGTTTTTTGTGTGTGGTTTTGTTTGATTGAGGTTTTCTTGGTGGGTTTTCTTTTTTTTCTTTTTTTTTT
>VWYO01019779.1:170844-208388 GCA_013400275.1 Rhadina sibilatrix | reverse complement strand
GGGGGGGTGTTTTGGGAGGGAGGGTTGTTGTTTGTTGTTGTTTATGTTTGGTTGGTTTGATTTTTTCCTTTTGGTTTTGTTTTTCTAATCTCCCTGTGCTACATTCTAATTTTATTAACACAACACAGGAATCCCGTGCATCAAAAGGCATAGGTTACTTCAAGTAATGGTCTCTTCAGGGTCTACTTTTGTGGATTTTTGTGACAGAGCATGATCTTTATTTTTTGTACCTCAAGGTACAAAACACATCGTATAGAATCTTGACAATGTCTTTAGATATCGTATGAAATCATTACTTAAGACCTTTTCTCTCTTAATAAAAGACATACATGGCTTTCAGGTGAACATTTTAAACATCTTCGGAAACTGTTTGTTAGGAAAGTAATTGTATAAAAATATAGCTTGGGAGACTGGTTACTGCTATATACTGATGACCTTGTACAGGAAATTTTACAAGCATTATTTCTGAACTTTAGGCAGGTCAGGTCAAGTGTAATATGTTTTAGTTTCTGCTTTGTTCCTCACTATCCTAATCTAGATTTTATTGGCAATAAATTAAACTAATTTTCTCCAAGTTGAGTTTATTTTTCCCATAATTCTCACTGGTAAGTGATTTCACTGTCTTTATCTCAACCAATGAGATATTTAATCTAATTTTCTCTCCCCATCCTGCTGATGAGAGGGAGTAAGAAAGTAGCTAGCTGGATGGAGGTCTGGAATTCATCCAAGGTGAACCCACCACACACCCACAAGCATCAGTGTTGTGAATCAGCAGATTTAAGAAAAAGAAAAGTAAAAATAGTAACCTTCATTAAATTAACCTCCTTTAGTCTATCTTGCTACAAAGGATGAAGTTTGTAGTAAGAAAGTTTTAAAATATTTAATTTCAGGTTATTCATTGATACAAGTAGCATAAGGAAATTTTTATAAGATTCTTGAAATATGGGGAAAGCACTGTAACAAGAAGTCCTATAAGCAGGGTAGAAAGGCCCTAAATAAATCTTCTGCTCAGTACTGTAATAGATTCAAGTGCTGCACCTATATCAGCTATGTCTGGAAGATGGCACTGGAAAAGCAAGGTGTTCCAAGGAGTCTGAAACCTGTGTTCCAACTCAACAAGGCATCTTGTCTTGTTAAATAGTACCATCTGATATTTGTCATTAATTTTATTGGAAGAATCTTCAGCCCCTTTCCTTGGAGCACAGAAAACCTCCAGTCAGTATCAAAAATACTGAAGAAAGTAATAAGCACTGTCTGTTGCCATCACTTGCTATCCCCATGTGATCTTCATGATTAGAAACATAAGGACTGATCAGTATTGATTAATATGTATTCTGAATTCAGTGTAATAAAAATGCAACCTAATGCCATCTTCAGCGATGGAAGCAATGGCCAAGGAAATGTAAGTGATGATATATATGCAGCTGCTATTTGATACTTGATTTAATATATGATGCTGGAACTAATATGGTGTTGGCTCAGTATAGAGTGAAAGTAATTCTCCACAGAATCTATCAAAATTGAAGAGCGGATAACTGATGAGAAAGTCCTAAAGGACCTGTGTGGTACTCCAATCTTTGTTAAGATTAATGTGTCCAGAAAACTTTTTACATATTAGTGAATCAGCATTTACCTATCAGTGAACCAGTTTAGCATGGAAAAATTATCCATGGAGACTCTTATATCAGCTCTTGTTCCAAGAAATAACATACATTTTCAAACCCATGGATTCATTCTCTGTATATTTTATTGTCTTGTAGTTTCTTTGTACATTCTTCTTCTTATATGTGGCTCAGTCTTCATATTGTTTTTATTAGTCCTTGGTGATTTATTTTTTCATTTTGGCCATTTATATTGCTCATTGAAATACTATTAATTCTAAAATTCTTTTGGTATGCTTTTAAATTTGTTTTATATTGCTTCCTTCATGTTGTTTTCTGAAGATGTATCATTTGTTACCCATTCCATTCTTCTTCCTTTAGTATTTTACCTTTTTTTCTCTATGAAAACTAATATTCAGAAATTTGTATTTGTTGCAGGTATGTTCATAAAGACAAATTAAATTTCTGTTTCTTGCAGACAGGCTAGTTAGCAAGATTTTTTTCTGTTTTGTCACTGAGTACTTCTGTTCCTTTTCTGGTTAACTTGCTACTTGTCTATTTTACTTGTTTTAATTTTAAAGTTTTTTGGTTTTAAATTACATTTTTAGATGGCTTCTGTTAGTTGAACTTTTCAGTTCACCTGTTTTATTCATGTAGGATAAATAATTTAAGTATTTCAAATTTGGTGAGACTGCTTTTACAGGTTTCCTTCTTCCTTTACTTAACTTGAGGCAAAATATTGTGTAGAGTGTCATGATAGCCTTACATGGAAGCAATGACTCACTCTTCTACTCAACTCTTTTTTTTCATCTTTCAGCTAAATAAGAGTAGGAGTAAACAGAAAATTTTAGTTTTATGTTTTAGTATACATGAATATGACATTAGTCTTTTCTTTACATATGGAAGTCTTAACACCTTATTCTGAAAAAATTAAGATCACGAATGATTTCAGGAAGATCAATTTATTAAAATAACATAAATAATAAACATCAGCTGAATAAAATTGTAGCAACAAAAAAATTTCTAACCCAGCTGTTTCCATGACAACCTCCCTTCTTAGGTTTCAAAAAACATTTCTGCATTACTCCTGTGCAATCATCACTTTTGTTGTATGTTATTTAAATTGATATGCTTCCATTCTATTCATATAGAATATTGGATGAAACACGTGACAAAGCATTGTTCTATTTGTATTATAATAGTGTCACGATGCCTGATTTATATTAGGAGCAGTTATACAACATGCTTTCTTCATGTTGTTTTTATTTTCAGTATTAATATGATCCAGAGAATTAAGTTTGTTTGTTTGTTTGTTTGTTTGTTTGTTTGTTTTAAGGGCAATCCTCATCACAAACAAAATAGGCAGTACTGGGATATAATTTTGCTAGAGGTACCAGTCCTTTGTATCACAGTTTAAACAGGGAGAGCTTGCATTCAGAAAACATAGTTTTAGCCAGCAGAAGATAGATGAGACGAAGTGAATACCAACTGATACGATTTAGTCTGTCACTAAAGACATTGCAGTAAAAGTGGGCAGAGGTCTCCTTAGCATTATTCTGATTCATCTTTACAAATGAATTTTGGAATTGTTTGTTTGTTTGGTTGGTTGGGTTTTTTTTTTAATTCACATCATTTTCTTCCATATTATTTGCATGATAACTTTAAGATTCTTAAAGCAGTTCATCCATTTTAATAAAGTGCAATGTTATGCTTTAATCCACTGTCTGGATCTGAAAAGAGCAAGTAGAAAATGCATATATATTACAACTAAATGTGAATCTCAAAAAAATTACATGAAGGATGATATGTGTAGCAGGATGATAAAGACAGAATTGAAGTCTGTACAAACAGTGAAAATTAGCTATAGTAAGGCACAATTAAAAAGTTCAGTAAAATGAATCATCACAAAAGTTACCACACCATTTTATCATGTTCAACATAATTGGCAGTCCTTTTTAGAGGATAACTCATGGCTGAAATAGTGAAGCTACTATCCAAACTGTTGAAGCACACTGTCTGAGACAAACTGCACCCTATCTGCATGTGTTATGACTTCAGCAATTAAAAAGAAAAAATTAAATTAATTAGTAGCACAGTTTTGCTCCAGCCACCCTAAAGTCTAGGCTGTCCACACTATTGATCTGTTGTTGCATCCAAACTCCATAGGCAGTCCACAAATCTGGTACTCAGTCCAAACAGAACCAGAAAGTCCTGAGACCAGATTTGCAGTTCACTTTAAAAACAATAAAGCAGTGCTGATGTAATTAGCAATAACATAAAGGTCACCAATGATCAACTTTGCATAACTGTTTCTTAATAAAGGAACATCTGCACAACTCAATGGAGTTTACTACAACATTATGTATGAAATGTTGGGGCAGCTTTACTCATAATCCTAGTTACGATCAAATTTACTGATGATTGATATGGTTGAATTTGGATCCCTTTCCAAGGTTAATTGATTCTTCAACAAATATTTTAATTTTCTTTAATTATAGAATGTTATGTCGACTACTCTTCTGTATGTTTTTTCTTAAATATAGCCTGTACACTTAAGACAACCTGTTCATTTATGTACCCTGTTCCTGAGAATGTTTTTCTTTTGGTGCAGATATTTTTATAAACCTAGTATCTGCATAGAATCATAGAAACATTTGGATTGGAAGAGACCTTAAAGATCCTCTAGCTCCTGCACTCCTGCAGAGACACCTTTCACTGGACCAAGTTTTTAAACTCAGCCTGGCCTTGACCACTTCCAGGAATGAAGTATTCACAACTTCTCTGGAAAACCTGTTCCAGTGCCTCACCATGCTTACAGTAAAGAATTTCTTCCTATTATCTTAACTAATTCTGCCCTCTTTCAGTTTGAAACCATAGCCCCATGTCTTTGTCACTGGATACCCATAGAAGTCCCTCTCCCTTGCTTTCATAAACCCTCCTTTAGGTACTAGGATCCATCCCCCCCTTGTCCTCTCATTACATACCCTTGTACCCCAAAGCCCTTTTCTGTCCTTTCTGTCCTGTTCTTGCAAACCTTGCCAAAACTCTGCCAAACCTCTGCCCTGCTTGTATTTGTGTTTGAAATTACCCTGTCCTAGGTGTGGAATCTGAATTTTATATTTTTTAACTACCTCTCAAACCTGTCAAGGTCCCTCTGGATGTCATCCCTACCCTGCAGCATCTCAACCGCACCACACAGATTGGTGTGTACAGCAAAACTGGCTGAGGGTGCTCTCAACTCCATTGTCCTAGCGCCAACCAAGATGTTAACAATGCTGGTCCAAATAGTGACCCCTGAGAAATGCTATTTGTCAACTTGGACATTGAGCCATTGACTGCATTTTACTCATATTTTTTATCAAATAAGTTCAATATAAACTTTCTTGGTTACGTATGTAATTTCAGTTTCATGTTTGCAAATTTGTTATGATATCTAAAAAATTCAATTTACATATCACTGATAAAACCACATTTGGATAAACAAAAACTTATTTAAGATATATACATAATATCTCTCTAGCTGCCTGTTATTAATATATATTTATGACTGTTCATATAAGTAATTGAAATTGCTTATGGAAATTTATTTGATTTAGCAAACAAAATCACATTTGATGAAAAAATCTGTATGTACTTTCTCAAGAAAACATTTAAATAGAAAGTTCACTGACTTTTATCCTTTCTATAGATGATGAATTTTTCTCATCAAGAGATTTTATGAAATGCTTCTTTAACTAAATTCCAAGTAAACTTACTTATTTACCCTGGACATAATTTTCTTTTGTCTTCCTTATATTCTTTTTTTAATTGAATGAGAAATATGTTCTTATTTACCTGAATGTGGCTGTTAAACCATGCTGTACTTCATGGAAATATGTCATTACTCTGTACCATTTCTAGGCCTTCTTTTAGTACCTTTTTAAATATTCCTATATGTTAATGAGGCCTTGCCAAATGTGTTTTACTTCTTTACTGTTTATGAATTGAAAGTGATAAAAGGGCTGGGAAAAGATACTTATCATTGTAGATAAAAGACATCCTTGCAGACCAACTTTGAATGACAAATTTATCACTGATGGGCACTGTCTCACAGTAAAATAATGATCCATTGTGGTTATCAGTGCAGAAGACCTGTCTGAAGTTCTAGTCTGCCTTCATAACTAGGCATGATTATTCCCTCCAGTCTATTTTGTATAAACTGTGGTCAGACAGGGAATTGGATATCTGGTTACTCTATCTACTTACTAGGCAGGAATCCAACCCGTAACCAATCTGCAAGTACTCCCTGAGAGGATTCAGCAGCTTTCTTCCTTATCTTGTAACTCAGACTGTGCCAACTGTGTCAGCTGGACTTTCAGAGAATAAAAAGCATGTTTGACAGCTGGATGGGGAGTCTGTACATCAGCCTGGAGAGAAATAGAGCATAGTTTGCACAGATTGCACAGAATTCCAAGAGAATTATTGAGCTTTGCTAACTGGGATTTAGTTAAACTTTAGTTGAACTTCTTGGTCAAATTCAAGATTCTTTTTTTCAAGCAAGTTCATTTAGCTTCCTCTTCATGAAAAACATCTTTGTCATCCAAAACAAATCTTTACTTTTTATTATTATTATTATTATTTCTATTGGTTTTGGCTGGTATGGAGTTAATATTCCTCATAGTACCTCATATAATGCAGTGTTTTGGATTTGTGACAAACTAAGTGTTGATATTTTACCAAAGTTTCTAGCTGAGTAGTGTTTGCACAGAAAGGCCTTTTCTGTTCCTCACACTGCCCTGCTGGCAAGTAGGCTGAGGATGCACAGGAATTTGGTAGAAACCATAGCTGTACTTCTGAGCCCAACTAACCATAGGGACATCTATATCATATGACATCATTCTCAGCATGTAGAACTGAGGGAAGAAGGATATGAGGGATGTTTGCCTTCCCAAGTCACTGTTGGGAATGATGGAGCTCTGCTTTCCTAGAGATGGCTGAGCAACTGACTGCTGGTGCAAAGCAGTGAATAAATTCCTTGTTTTTCTTCATTTGCATGCACAGATTTTCTTTCCCCATTAAACTGTCTTTTTCCAAATCCATGAGATTGTCTTACTTTTGTTATTCCAGTTCTCTCTCTCATCCCACTGTGGGGTACTAAGTGAGCAGCTGCCCAACAGCATTAACTAATCACATCACCATTATCTTTTCCTTCTTGTTTTCATCCCATAAAATAAGATGCAAATATAATATAAAGATTAATAAAGGCATTAATATATCAACATTTTAGTGAAACAAATTTGTTGCATATTCTGGTACACTTTAAGATAAATTTAGCTCTGCTATTACAGAGCTGCAGTATCATTCCAATAACACTGTTAGTTTCAGTAGCACAACAAATAGTTAATACCACTGGTCATTTTCTTTCTTCAGCATATATAGGAAATTTTCAGTGGGTAATCCTCTTGTCCACTCAGCTACATCTTTCTAATATATTTTTTTACTTCAAATATACAGTTCTTCAACACAAATTATCTTCTCAAGCTGTATATCAACAACTCCTATGATGTCAAGGTACATGCAATAGAATTACGTTTGGGTGATTCTATACCACATAAGCTGTATAGAATGACAACTGCCTTCATTCTCCATGACTTGTTCCCTTTGTAGTATAATATGACAGAAAAAATGCAATTCAACAAACTCATATCTAATTTGCCACCCATGGCCACCCACAGACTCTGCTGCAAGAGAGTGCATCTCTCTCTTGAAGTTTCTCCATTTTATAAGACTTAATACTCATTTCATTCTTGTGGACTTCTGATGCAATAAAAGAATTGTAAGCATTCTTCAAAATATTAAGAGGATTACCTTTATTCACTGCTGTGGTAAATGTTTATAGCCATAGCTATGAACTAGGAGTTTAGCATTACTAGCTACAATTAACTTTATCTTGAACCTTTTTTCTCCACTTATTCTAATGTAAATGAGTAAACTGAACATAGCATCTTAAACTTACTGTTTTAGCATTGTTTTAATGCAGCACTGAAATAATGCAATCATAGAATGGTTTGGGTTGGAGGGGATCTTAAAGATCATCTAGTTCCAAACACCACTGCCATCGCGTTCATAGACCAGCTTGCTCAACTCACCATCAAGTCTGGAACTGAACACTCCCAGGGATGGGACATCCACAACTGTGAATAAACTGTCCCAGTTCTTCACCACTCTTGCAGTGGAGAATTTCTTCCCAACACCTAATCTAAACCTGCCCCTTTCAGTTTAGAACCATTGCCCCTTGTCCTGTCACTATTTGCCTGTATAAAAGTCCCTGTCCCTCTTTTTAATAAGCCCGGTTAAGGTACTGGAAGGCCACAATGATGTGTCCCCAGAGCCTTCTCTTCTTCAGTCTGAACAACCCAGACTGTCTCATCCTGTTTTCATAGGAGAGATGTTCTGGTTATTTTGTGCTCTTCTCTGGACCCATTCTAACAAGCCTTTCTTGTCTTGAGCACCCCAGACTTGGATGCAGTAAAACAGATGGGATACTCAAGAGGGAAGAGGGAGAGAATACCGTTCCTTGGCCTACTGTCCATTTCTGTTTTGAAGCAGCTTATGGGGTTTGTTACAGTTTTTTGGGATTTTTTTATGGTTGGCCTTCTGGGCTGTGAATGCACATTGTAGCTCATGTACAGATTTTCATCCACAAGGATCAATAGAAAGGCTAGATCAGCTCTATGATGTAAATGTGTGCTGAGAATAGTAATGGTTAGTAACATAAATAGTAACAGTAAGCTATTGCTTCTCCAAATTTTCTTTTTCTCCCTCATATCTCTGAGTTAGTAGTCTTTTTTTTTTTTTTCTTTGTTTTTTTTTTTAAAGAACATATGTTGAAAAAGTCTATTTTAGGAATAGTTTTCACTTTCCACTTTTTTTTTGATTGGGAAAGATAACAAGTTACCACTGAAAGACTGGCAGTGGTAATTGCATATTTAGGTATTTTGATTTCTTTATCATAGATTCAGTTCTTCTACATTTAAGATAACAAGTTCAATTTTAGCCACCTTAAGACAAAAATCTATCATGAATTCTCCACTGTGATAGAAAAGCAGAGCTAATGATAAAGCTTTTCAGTCATTAGAAGTATCAGTACACAACTTTACCATTCAAGGAGTAGATAGAAATAGAACTTATAGACCTGTGACTTTTTTTGAATTTGTAATTATTCACTGAATTTAATGATATTTTGCATGCCAAAAAGCTTTATTACATAAACTTAAACTCATAAAGTTTACTTTTTAAAGGTATCAGGATAAATATAATAAAATGCATTAAAGTATAATTTCTTACTCCTCATTTTATAATTTTAATTATCTGACAAATTTATGACAAGGACAGAACTTTTTAACGAGTTAAAAATAATAGATTTTTGCATATATTCTAGCATATGAAATATTATCTGGCTTTAGAAGGAGAAATTAATAGTCAAGACTTTCAAGAAATAATGAGACAATAATTCATTAAAAGTTTTATTATAATTTGGAGGAAAAAAATAGAAAAATCATACATTTCAGGAAGATTTATGCCTATTATAAAAGATAGGCTATCATGACTTGTATTAAATTGAATACACCAGTTATCTTGTTGCCTTTTATAAAGGCAGATGATTTTGAGAACATCTCGAGGAATATTGGCAAAAAGTGCCAAAGTCTACGATGTCACTATCACTTATGAAAGTGTATCGATCAGATAATTGCACTTCCTAGCTGTGCATGTGATGAATCAAATAATTATTTATTCTGCTTAATGAAATCCAGAGAAATAATTACTTACACTAAATGTCTTCTAATTATTCATTTTCTACAAAAGAATTAATGTATTTCAGATCACCAAAAGAACAGAAATTGCCAACCAAACTTGATTACTCAGTGAAATGCATGTGAGATTCCTCCAGAACAACTTTAAAAGTAGTGGAAAGGATAACAGTGAGTTAATTAGATTTCTTGAGGATGTACCTACCATCATGCTGAAACTGATGTTTAGAGTTTTTATTCTTTAAATCTATAATACTATGAAGTTTAGCTGATTTTCAAATTAATATCACAAATGTCAGAGAAGTCCTACCAGCTTTTCACTTCTCTACTCTGAGACACTTGAAACCTATTTAAGAGTCTGCTTTTCTAAAGCATTGTGCAAAAATAGCCCACAGGAAATAATAGAGATTATAATTACTCTGCAATATGTTCTTACTTCTTCCTTCCTGTCTGCCTCCCCCCCGCCCCAAAAAAACCCCTCAACAATCACTAGTAATATTAGAAGTGAATTTCTTGCTGACAGAAGACCAAGTAACACAATCAGGCTCCCAGATCCTGGGTCTTTTTTGTATCATAGGTAACTGCTTTTATTGAAATATTTATTTTGGAAAAATACAGTAACTGTTTAACAATTAGGTATAGCTACCAAGTGGCATCTTATTAGAAGGGCCTCAGAAAGACAAGCTGAAATCTTGACTGTGGTGAAACATTATGGACTTTACTGGTTATTTACAGCGAATCATGCATTTTTCAAGGTGAATACAGCTTTGAAAAAGAGAATATTTTCTTAACTGTTAGCTTTAGAATTGCTGGAAAAATATCAGTATTTAAATGTCTTGGCTGTCAAACTGGGTTCAGTTCATCTGTATTTTCCTGAAAAGAAAAAGAATGTTCTAATAGAAAAAATTGTTTTGGAAGAAAAATGCCTTATAACCAAAACTAAAACAAACAAATAAACAAACAACAACAACAACAACAAAGTGTGTTGCCATGGTGCTTCATTTTATTTCTTTCATAACCTACTATCTCTGTATTTCAATGCTAAATTATAGTCTTCATGTTTTGTGAGATACGTGAGATATGTGTTGCATCTTCTGAGTCTCACAGCTACATTTTGGAATCTGAAGTCAAACTTTCTCAACAAGTTAAGCTATTTTGCTGAAACAATCGAGTGTTAAAATTGAAATGCTAGCCCTGACAAAATGACAAAAGCAAATGGGAACTCTGTATTGTCAAAATGTGAGTGAGCCATTGGCTGGACAAACAGTGCAGAACAAGTGAAAGGTCTGGGAAAAGTGACAAGAATGTGAATAATACGTGTAAAGCCTGGGGTATGAATCTGACTGAAGTGGTGTTAAGCTGCCTCAAGAGAGAGCAGAAAGATGAGCTGGAGAATGGATAGAAGTACTGTACAGCTATCAGCAGATAGAGGTGGCCAGGCTAAAGCATGCTAGCACTAAAAACACAGTCAACTGGGAAAGGTACTAGGAAGCCAATACAGTAAGTCTCCTCAAGAGGAGGAAAGAACATGAGAGGAAAGTAATAATAAAAATAGAGTGCAAAATTTTTATTAAAAATATAAGACTATGAGCCAGACAATGTTATATTAGGGTTTCTCTTCAGTAAGGGGAAAGTTGCATGCTCAGTGGGTGACTGCATTGACTAGATGCTGGTGAAAATTTCTGTGTACTAACAGGAAAGATAACTGACCTTATAATATTTGAAATCAGTTAAATCATACATAGCTTGCATCTTGCAGACAGAACTGTTTCTATTTCTGTAGTCTTGTTGCCCTAGAATATCCCTTCTGATTCCCTCTGAATGATCTGTCTCCTCATCCAGTTTTACTCTTAGATGTTCTTTTTGTCTAAATAGCAGACAGAACAGTCTGACAAAAACTCCTTTATTGTATTCAAGTGATTGTTCCTCATATATATAAACATATATCAATTGCATGTAGTATTTTTAGAAATATAAATTAAACAAACGTCACAATAAATTGTAATAGAGGTGCATACTCTACAAAAATAAAATACTTGAAAGTAGAAATGCAATGAAGAAAACCATTACATTCCTCCAAATATTTCTGGGTTTAGTTGTATATTTTGGTATCTATTAAGACCAGTTTTAAATGCATTTATTTCACATGTGCTTTATGGTGTCCTGCATGTTAACAGATGGATCAAGCTGTTAAATAGCCATGAAATACTACTACTCCAGCATTTCCTTACAATTGGGTGATACACAAAATTTTGAAAGCACAGTTTATGTATTCTTAATGCTATGGATACTAATCAAAATGGATTTTATGCTAGTAGTGAATTTTGTTCTTTTAGCTGACTTTCAATGATTACTTAATCACAGTGTATAACTGCCATGTTTAGTAGTCCATCACTCACGAATTATATTAATAATCACAGAATTCTACTGCTATTTGAAAATATGGAATGTAATTTAGGGACATGTAACTTGGGTGCCTGGCACACAAGGACTGTAGGATCAAGAGTCTGACCCTTCTATATTAATTTATCTCTATTTCAACATAATGAATTATATTTGAACACAATTAAAAATCCAAGGACATATGCATCAAAACAAAGAGATTAATTCATTCCCAAAGAACATGCTGGCCTGGACATGGAGTGATATGGGAATGGTCTAAAATATAGTTATAATCTAAAATACTATGCAAAACCTGGCATGACATTGCTTTATTAATTCCTTTTTAACAAAGTGAATCCTCTTTACTGTCTTTGTTTATTTTTCTAAAACTTAAAGTAACTTTTACCATTTAATTAATAACAAATTGTGATCATGGTGTTCAGCACTATTTCAAAAGTAATTCCAAAGCCTTAATTTCTGCCTCAAAAATTGAGTTAATATCACAAGGCAAGAAACTTCTCTAGAACCTCAATAAAATTCTCAAAAGTATGAAAGAAACTGAGCTACAGAATAAAGCTAAATTATTTCCCCACCCATTTCAGTGGAAATAAAGAATGGTAATTTAGAGTTAAAAAAAAAAAAAAAAAAAAGTCATATGACTTTTTTAATTATATGATGTTTTGAAAGAATCCCTGAGGCCACCACCATCATTACATTTAATTGTATCTGTTGTCCACTCAGATTGAGAATCACAGCCTTTCACCCTGCTGGAAGCATCACTGCTGTTTGCAGACAGGCTGACTACTGAGCAGTATGGGTTTACATCCTTATGTGGCAGATTTCTTGGCAAAAGCCAACACAGATTTAACAAAAGTAAATTGGGTTTAACCAACCTGATTGCTTCCAATGATGAAATAGTTTGTTCACTGAATTATAAGAGAGCTGTGAATTTACTTCTTTGACTTTAGTAAATCATTTTGGCACATTTCTTGGTTAAGAAATGGATTGCACAGATGGACCACATTTGCAGCAAAATGGCCTATACTGTTTAGCACAAGGAGGGTAGATAAAGTTGAACTGGCACCCTCTCATGACTGGGTTTGTTCAAGGTTCAATACTATTCAGTATCTTTCTAGACTATATGGATGACAGGACTGAATGCATCATCACCAAGTTTGTGCATGACATTAAACTAGGTGATGTAGTCAGGAGGAAGAGCACCCATACAGAGAGATTTTGACAGGCGTGAAAAGCTGGGTCAGCAAGAATCACAAAAGTTTAACAGGGCTGAATACAAAGTCCAGTAACTGGAATAATCCCAAAGAGCAGCACGAGCTGGGGTGTTTACCCCTACAAGCAGGTGGGAATATATCTCTGCTGGGAAGGCACTGGGACCAGAGTGCATAGCAAGCTAAACATGAGCCAGTGGGGCATACTTCAGCACATGCTTCATATGCTTTCATACTTCAGAAACAGACATCCTGAGCCAGAAACCACGTCCTGGACTGCAACACCTAGCAGATGGTGAGCAGATCAAGGGAGGTGGTATCTCAGCTCTCCTTATTAACTAAAACATTTATTTATTAAAAAAAATTCCAAACACTATACCTAGCCAAGCAGCATGAAAAAAAATAAATAAATCTGAAGACAGGGTATAATTTATTACAGAATACCCTGTAGGCTGTATTTGAAAAATCAATTTTATTAAATTTCATTGATTTTTTTTTAATAGTAAACATGTTAAAGACAGTACACATATTATACAATAATTCAATAATGCAGACAAAAGATGGAGGAGGAGTACTGGGCATAAAGAATAAACATCATCAATGGGAATTAATCATTTGATGCATTCTACATCAAGCCATTTCCTAGTGAGGATCTGATAATCTGCCAGTTCATTATACATAACGTATGTAAATACACAAATTTCACAGAATTTTGAATGAAGAGTAAATATCCAATGAATAGCCAATAAATAGGCTAATGTAGTAACAATATTTTCCATTGCATTAGCCAGGAAATACATTCTACACGGAAAGAAACGGTTGAGTTGCACATTTTCTCATATTTAATCTTTCGGCAAGAGAGACAATTGTCCCCCTTCCCTGTGCCTCAATCTTCCTTTTCCAAAGTGCTAATAAAGAAAGGACCCAACATAACTCCTCAATTGAAAGGGCAAAACAAAGTAGGTGCAATAGTTATGCTGACGTTGATTTTTTTTTTCTTTTAATAATAAACAAAGGAAAATAGAAGGGAATGCTACATCTGACACAGAAAATAAAGCAGGTACAGTGAGTATTTGTTCCATGTACATGACCAGCTCTTATAGTAGTCGACCAGACAGGTCACATCTGTTATCACTATTTATACTTCAGTCTTTGCCCTAGGGCTCAGCAAGAAGACATCGTGTACCAGGAATTCTCTGTGCAAGTAAGTTCTGGCATAGCCAGGCCAGTACCTGCTCCCAGTTCTCTCTGTATAGTGTCTCATAACAACATCTCATCTTGCACCATTGCCTAGACCATGAACAGGGACTTTTCATGCTTAAATAGAAAATCAACCAAAGATCACAAATCAAATCAAATTCCACTCTTATTCATAGATGTGAAAAAAAAAAAAATCCAAAAACCATTTAGAAGACAAGATTTTTTTTGAGATCAGGCTAACAGGTGCATTTTGTATATCTGTGTTTAGGGGTTTTTTGCATTGAATCTTGCACATCTAAGCTTTTCTCCCCATAGACTTGAGTCTTAGGTTTTGTAAAAAAAAGAAAAATAGAAAACAGTGCATGCAAACTTGTACACTATCATCAAAAAATGTACAGGGTGTTATAACAATATATGGCTTTCTTAATCTTGCAAAGACAAATTAGTGCATAAACCTGTGAATGATTGAACTATTGCTCCTAATTTCATTGGTAACTAACTACAACAAAGCAATCCAGAGGTAAATAAGAACACATTAACCCTCCCTTAAAACTTCAGTCTCAGGCAACATGACTGTAAAATAATTTTTGAGCTCGAGAAAAATACTTTGATCTTTCAATCACTATGGTTAAAAAAAACAAACACAAACAAACAAACAAACAAACAAACAAAAAAAAACACCACCAAAAAAAACCAAACCCAAATCCCATAAAAAAAAGTTATCAAGTACTTGACTGTGTCATGTTAACATGATTCTAGTAAATGCTTCAGTCTTTTTACATTATATAAAATAGGGCAGAATTTTTTAACATTAAGAGTTAAAAGTTTTCAGTTTTCCTTAATCAGATTCTGGGCAAGCATGTGTTTAAGCCAGGGTGAAAAGTGCAAGTATCAAGCTCTATGGCATCCTTTTTATCTTACAGTGTACTAGAAACAAAATTGTTTGTATTCCAGATTCTCTCAAGAAGAAGCAGGTGTTTTAGCTGCTGCTGGAATTTCTTGAAATGGTAATGACAACTGGTATAAACCTCTTCAGTAAGATGAGACTTCCACCCTGGTGGAATATCCCAAAGAACACCAGACTTTGTAGATAAGATCAGAAGCTGGAAGCACGTGGAGAACCTTTAATAACAATTTTGTCAGTACCCAATATGAGTTCCTTAGATAGAGATGGTATTAATTTAACTAATCTTGAGATACCTTCCTCTGAAATAGTCATGGATAAATTACATAGCTGCATAGTAAGCAGGGAAAAAGATGTATTTTTAGAGAATGATTAATTTAATAGTTTTTAGATGTCTATTTTGCATTAAATCAATCCCATTTGAAAACTTTGTGAACAACTTCTTCTCAGAAAATGTAGATGTCTGGAAGCAAATAATTTTATCTGCTTCTATCTATCGGAACTTTCTCCTAAGGCTTCCTGTGTGTTTGTGTGGGTGTGCTAGATATGAAATTATAATTCAGCTTGGACTGCCGTGGTTTCCATTGCACTGGAACAGGACTGCAAAGATAAGAGAGTGTGCAATTTAGCCAATTAATTCAGATATTGAGAATGGCTCAATCTCTGAGCCACTCAAAGAATTTCAAAGAATATCCTTTGAGCTATAAGGACCCTTCATGAATAAAACCATAACTATTACATCTCTGAATAGTGAAAGAGGAACAAGAAGTTATACATATGCCTTTGGGTATGATTTCTAACTGTAAAGGAAATTTTGAATTGAAAAGGGTTTTTTTATGATGAGAACACACAGAGAGGCTTTAAAACTTCTGGTATACCAGTGGCTGGCACATGTTAATCTTTAGGATCATCTTAAGAAGAAATTGAAGAATTAAACCCTCCTGACAGCATCATGTAAATAACAAAATTTATTTTACAGTGTGGTGTTCATCACTGCCATATGATGGAATTCCTATAACATTTAAAATATCTAGCCTATCTCAAATAAGTCTTACTTCTTCTATCTCCCTGTTAGAAAACAGTTTTTCTCTCAGAATACAGGGATTTGCCAAGTCTTATATTTTTTAATCAATTTTATATGAATAAAAGCTACCAGAGGTGTAATAAAACATTGTCAAAATTGGATTATTCTTTTTGGAAATAGTTAATTATTCCTTTTGTAGCTAGTGATCTGATACAACTTTATAAAACTGAGAAAAAGCAGGTTTTGTCCTGTATTTTCTGTTTGTACCAATAATTAAGGTTGTGGGAGGCCCTCAAGAGGTAATCTATGTCAAAGTAACATTTAACTTGAAAGTTAAATAAATTTGCTGAGGCAGTTGTCTGGTAAAGAGCTGAAAACCTCCAGTTTTGGCAGAGATGTCACAGCCTCTCTGAGAGACCTTTTCAGTAATTCAGGGATCCACATCTTTCTCAGCAGGTTCATGGATGACCACAAATTGGGGGAAAGCTGAGCTGATATGTTGAAAAAAGGTATTGCCATTCAGGTTTGCTAATAAAGATGCAAGAATGAGCCAATAGAGCCTCTGGAAGTCCAACAAAGACAAACAGGAAGTTCAGCCACTGAGAAAGAACCTCCTGCATCAGTGCTGAGACTGATGTGTTGGGAAGAGGGCTGCAGAAAAGGTCTTGGTGTGTGTCTTGAGCCAATTAGCATGAGCCAGGACTGCACTCTTGTGGTGATAAAGGCTAAACGCACAGAGGGATGCTGCAGTAGTTTGACCTCAGCTGGCAGTCCTCCCACGTGTGCACACTGACTGCTCTGCAAGGGCATGGGGGAGAGAGTCAGAAGGGAAAAAGTGAGAAAAGCTTGCTTTGAGCAAGCAAAGCAAAATGTCCCATCACAGGCAGATGTTTATCCACTTCCAGGAAAGCAGGGCCTCAGCACACATAAGTTGGGAACACTTATGGAATTCATATGGACTTATTGGGAACCCCATGAAAAACATCACAATTGCCCCGGCCTCACTTCTACCTTCTGTTTTTTTACTGCTGAGCACAATGTCATGTGGCATGAAATATCTCTTTGCTCTGTTGGGGTCAGCTGCACTGGCTGTATCCTCTCCCAACTTTTCGTGCACCTCCAGCCTCTTCTCTGAGAGGGAAGAAGAAAAAGTCTTGACACAGTGAAAGCACTGGTCAGCAGTGCTGGTATGTTAACACTGTCTTGGTGAGAAAATCAAAACAGCACCATAGCAGATGTTATGAATGGAATCACATCCATGGCAGGCAGAGCCAGCACAGCTGTATTAGTGAGATCACTGCCAGCTGGCGGTGGGGAGCTGTTATTACACAGGGGGGGCCACAGCTGAAGTGATGTCTCCTTCTGGGTCCCAGGGAAAGAAATATGTTCATAAAGGAAAGCAAATCCATCCGAAGATCACTAAGGGAGTTAGACAGATGAAATACATAACCTGAGAAGAGGTTTTGTTTGTTTAGCTCAGGGAAGAGAAGTCAAGCAGGCGAGACTTTAATTCCAGTCCAGTGGAGAAGGTGGAGCAGACTTCTCCCTGACATGTGCAACAAAAGGGCAGGGCCCGTTGGCCAAAAATTGTAGCAGAGTTTCCAGAGAGATTGGAGAATTGTTATCCTTGGAGTTTCTCAAATACAACTTGACACAGTGCTAAGCACATTTAGCTGCCTTTGAAGGTAAACCTGCTTTAAGCAGGAGGCTTAAATCAGATGACTCCTCTCCCTCTAACCTAAATTACTTCACAATTCAACTGACTGGCTATTTCTTCTCCCTATTACCCACTAAACCATTTTGGAAGAAAATACATTATTTATTTCTGTCTGTGGTCCTTTTGTCTTCTTAATTTTAAAGAGCCTCTTACCTGAATTATTTAGAACAATTTAGAATAAACACATGAGCTCAGAGTCTCTTGTGAAGCTTTCTGAACTGTTTCTGATGCTATTTCCATAAAGGATCTGCTTCTTACAATTAGCACAAAACCCAGCAGTTTCATGCAGCTTCCCAGATAGAATTAACAAGCAGTTGCTTTGTATCTATCTAATACAGAATTAATTTACCCGTACTGATATCTCTTCAGGGAACATGTTTATGTTAGTACCTTTCTGTTGTAGCATTTAAAGATACTATTTTTTAAAATGGGAAAAAGGAAAGTTTTTTGGTTTTTTTTTTTAACATCCTTGAAAAGGAGCTAAGAGGATAAAAGAACACTCCTTGTCATTTTATCTTTGAAGCGAAACCTTTGTGTAAGTAAATATGAGTCATTCGGATTTGGTACCTGCTGAGGTAAAGTACTTGTTTGCTGTAACACTGCAGATATAATTTTTTTTGAAATACATTTTCTGTAAAATTGAGTTTCTGTAAAGGTTTGAACTAGTGAGAGGAAGTGAAAAGGTTTTAATATGTTCTTTCCTGAGACACCTTCTAAATGATGACAAATAGTTATAGGATGAAGCCTCTATTAGATGGTACTTCAGAGGATATGAAGCTGTACTTCAGGGATACTGAGAAAAAAAGTAAAGAAAAATCATTAGGAATTTTAAAAGAATATGAATTTTCTTTTATATATCAAGAAGTCATTATGTACTATTGCTATGTTCAAGTGTCTTTCCAGGATTTCATTATTAACCCTAATTTCCAAGAACTTTATAACTCAGCCATTTTAAATCATATTACAAATGCATCTTATATGTCAAAGAGCATGCATGCGAATTTTGTTTAAAAATTTTGAATATACTGGGTCTAAATATATTGGCATTATTGGCTGAGGGTCAGACAGTACTAGAAACCTGAAAAGATATTGTTTTTTAAAGATCATGGGCTGAAGTGCTGATGTTAAGGTCAAATTTGAACAAAGCTTAATTTAAAATAATGAGTTGGACTTGCCTGTCAGCCAGTTCAGTCTGTGGAATAACCTGTAGTTCAAAAAACAACCTAGACAGAAGACACAACGAGAAGAAAAAAAGGGGCAAAAAAGTGAAATGTCATGGCATGACAATGCAAAGAAAGGTAGCTGTGAGCTCTGCAAGTATCCCAGAAAATGGAGTAAATTATAACTTCACTTAAAATTGTGCTGAGTAATTCAGGTCACTGATTAAGTTTAAACTGGACTACCCATGAGCTGCATCATTATGTACGAAGGTCTATTTTTGATAATCAACATATTTTTCACAATCATACTTTGTCTTGGTTTGGAAAAGACAGCTGTCTGCTAGGGAGGGCAGGACCTCCTTTGGAATAGAGAAGTCAAATCCCCTCCCTCAGAATTATTATAATTTCAAAAATTAAGGGGGATCTCAGGCAAAGATATGGGGATAGGAATAACAGTTCTTTACAAGTACGTATCACAAGGCAAACAGAACAACAACTACAGCATTAACAACAAAACAGAACCAAGATTCTCGAGGGGCTTTGCTTCACAAAGCCCAGGGCAGTCTGATCTCAGTGCCCCTGCAGGACTCTGAGAGCACCAGGCTGGAACAGTGTAAAATCCTGGGCTGGTGGATGAGGTCAGAAGCTCTGCCAAGGTGGCTGGAATGGCAGGGATGTCCCGGCAGGGCCAGGCAGTGCAGGGGCACAGAGCAGCAAAAAGCCTCCAAGCAGTGCCAAAGAAAACAGCAGTGGAGGGACAGGGCCGGCCCAGCTCCAGCAGGGCAGGAGGAGGCAGCTCAGAGTTCTGGGGCACATGAGCAGATGGTGGTAGATTTTCCCAGGACCAGACCTGGTGGTGACAGTGAACTCCTCCCACAGCAAGCAGCAGCCTGGCTGTCTTCTCTCCAATGCTGAGAGACCGAAGCTGCCTCCCGCCCTGTCCTTTACCTGACCCCAAATCTTGCAATATCTTCCCCCTCCAGGGGAAACTCCTCTAGACAAAAGAAGTGTAGCCCCAATGCTACAGTCCTTTCCCAGCTTTTGGCCACCTCTTTCTTTTGGTCAAGTACCCACAAGTACCCAGCAGTTTGTCCCTCCTAACAAAAAAAATCATGGGAAAAAAATTCAATAAATAAAAAAGAAACAAATCTAACCCCCAACACACTTGAAACCATTTTATTTTTGTCTACATACAACATGAAATTCGAAATTTCTATCATTGCCTCAATATTCACATTTCGTGAGTTAATTGCTCCAGCATGGGGTCTCTCTTCTGTCTTGTCTAATGTGAGTCCTCAATACAGGCTGCATTTCTTCACTAACTGCTCCAGCATAGGTCTGTTTCAGGGGATGTAGTCTGTCAGGAACAGACTGCTCCAGCATGGATCCCCTGCAGGGAGACAGGGGGGTCACACAACTCCTGCCAGCAAACTCACTCCAGTTGGGGTTCCCAGCCTATTTTAGGCATTCAGCAATTCCGATGTGGGGCCCTCCATGGGTTGCAGGTGGATCTCTGCATCCCCTGGCCCTCCATGGGCTGCAGTGGCACAGCTGCCTCACCATGGACTGCATCATGGGCTGCAGGGGAATCTCATCTCTGACACCTGGAACACCTTCTCCCTTTCATTGACCCTGGTATCTACAGAATTGTTGCTCTCACATACTCTCTCTCTTCTGTTGCCATTGTGAAGCAGGTTTTGTCCATCCTTCTAAACTAACTTATCCCAGACACACTACCACTGCTGATGATGGTCTTGGCCTTGGCCAGTGGCTGATCCTTCTTGGAGGTGTATGTCATTGGCCCTTTTGGACACGGAGGAAGCTTCTGGCAGCTTCTCACAAAAGCTACCCCTGTAACCCCCCTGCTACCAAAACCTGGCCATGCTCCAGTACTTAAATGAAATTACATTTAAATGTATGGAAACTCAATCACTTTTATCGCTTGCAACCTTATTTCTTTTCAATCAAAACCAGTTTGTACCATTTTATTTGTCTACCAATACTATTCTTTTAATGGAAATAGGTTTTGTGATGCAAATGCATAGTTAGATGGTTCTACCTTCTCTTTTAAAAAATCCAAAACTTTTTAGATCCTGTTTTAGTGAGCAACATAACTTTTAATAAATATGAGAAGATTCATGTAACTGATTCATATATATGAAAAAAATATGCTCTTCAGTACAACAGGAAAAAGTATATATATGTGTAATTTGTGTGACTCACAAGGCATCTTATGCAGAGGAGAATTTTTTGTGAAATGAATGTGACTGAAAATACAGTAATTCATAGATGATGAAGTGATAAGAGGTGTGCTGATTTAGGCTTCTTAAGAAAGTCTGTAAATGACCAGTTTCACATGCCAGTACCAGATTAATCCATTCCTGATTTCACTAGACAACTTTCATTTATTCTAAAATCTAACCACTGTAAGTGTTAATTTGAGTTCCTCTGAATTCTTGTCTAAGCATCAACTAGATATGCTTTTCATGTGTTTAATATGTTAATTATCTGCTTATGAATTGTATAATTCAATACTTTGTCAAAATCTTAGAGGTAAATAAGTGTTTTAATTTATAAAGTTCCTGTTTTGTTTATTTATTATCCAATACTCAACTTCTGGCTTTTCCAAGAAAAATAAACTTTTAGAAAAAGTTTTTAAATGCACTTTAAAGCTGTATTTTTCCATACACTGCTGCCATTTACATACTTTATAAATGTGTTATTTTGTATCTGATAAATTCTATTGAGTTGCACTTTAAAACACTCAGCACATATTTATTTTGCTATGTGTCAGAATAACTGCATATTGGGTGCTCCAACATCTCTTCTACAGTTTCCATTGACTTTGTATTTCAGCATGGCATTTACTGTTGCCAGGTTTATCAACATATTCTGAAATGAAAATCTGGCTTTCTAGTCAAAAGAAGAAAGTAGTATCTTGTAATGTATGTTGCATTGAAATATATTCCTATATTTATGAAAATGCATTTTATAATCTTTTTACACATGTCTGCTTTGATAAATTTTCCACAAATGATTATTTATTCTTGTAATCAATTTCAAGGACAATGTAAATATTCATGAATTCATCATAGCAATATTAATTTACTGGGACTTTATTCACATTATAGGGAGTCTCTGATCCATCTATTATAATCTCACATACCTTTTCAATTTGACAGTGGTAAATTAAATCCAGGAAACACATGTTTTTTCCATTCACAGAATTTAGAGAGTGATAATAAATTACTGCCATCAGTCATAATAAGTGTATAACTATATAGGAGAAAAAGAATCCAAACGGGAGGGAGTAACAAATATATCCCTTTTTGATTAATTTTTTAGTGTGTTCAGAATAAGTGCATTAAAGGATCCGTGCATTCAGTTCTGCATGGTTAAGAATTCTGACAATCTTAGTATTATTTTTAATTTTCAAGATAGTGTATATGCTCACATATAGTAAAGCTTGAGGTTAGATATTTAAAAAGAGTAGCTGAGCAGGAGTGAAGGGCTGGGGAAGGAAAGGGAAGGGAAAGGGAAGAAGATGAGAGAGGAAGGGGAAAGGAAGGGGAAAGGAGAGGGGAGTGGAAAAGAGGGCAAGGGTAGAAAGGATCGTGCATCCTAAAATAAAAAGTCTGTACACAGGAACAAGGCTTAGTGGAAAATGGTCCTTAGAAAATGCTGTGTATCCGTTTGTAATACTTGCCCATGACAGATTGCTATTATAATATTGAGATGGATTAGTTAGCTAGAATTCTATTTTATTTCACTAGTTATTGTAATAAACATACAGCTGGAAGGCTTAGTAAAATAGACATAAAACACCAATATCTATGTTCTGAAGCAAGTGGATATCCCACTTAAAAATTCCCCAAACCTTCCTTCTTACCACAGTCACAAGGATATCAGGCTTGTGAAATAAATATTGAACAAAGCCCAGTATGGACTCACAGAGTTCTCATTTTTCAGTTTATTTCTCAAGATGAATAGTGGCTTGTATGTGTTTTTACAAGGTGCTTATCATACACAATTGTACACAAAATTAAATGGTAAGCTCTTCTTTCCTTTGAAGTTGTTGCAATATTATCAGCATAATTTTTATTAGAAGTATAGTAGACACAATAGGTGCCCACTTTTCCTTTATTGGCATCCATGCACTGGAGAAATGACAATTGTCTCTCCATTGTTATTTACACAGATTTTTAATGTTCCATATCCCAAAGTCTGGTGAAGGGGGTGCACAGGCTTGTCATTACAAGATAATGAGTTGCTCAGCTGGCATTAGGCAATCAAATCAACGGTTTTTTAGCAGCAGTCATAGTCTTACATGGCTGTTGTTTCAATCAATATAGAGCTCCCAGTGGTCTTAATACATTTTCATTTTGTCCATGAATGACTAAACCCAGAAAGCATCTCTGTAAAGAATAAACCCAAAAGGGAGAAATAGAAAATGAAACTGGGATATACATGAAATTAGGTAAAAGACAGAAGTGCTGTGTGGTGATCTACCACTTTTTCTTCTTTTGGCACAGTAGCATAGTACTGTCTCACAGACACACAGAGCCAGGTAGGCTTGGATTCATCCCATGGATACTCTCCCTAGATCCAGATCAGAGATGATTGCAGCTAATGGATGGGGCTGGCTTGAGCTAGGCAGAGCCTGCCCGCTCAGCTGGAGTGCTAGAATGAAATGTAGTAGTACTCCTGTGCAAATGCTTCAATGCGCTGCAACATATATTGAAGATATGATCTTGCATTTTTAACATGTTCTTTCTTCAGAATTGTTTTATTATTTGGGTGTGCTGAAGAAAGCAAGCATTCTATTCTGCATACAAGACTGGATATGGGTGTTGGGATTTAGAGTTCAGCAAAGAGGGGCTTGTCTATACTACAGCAGACCTATGAATCCACTTAGGTACCCATGTAAATTTAGACAAGATAAATTTATTAAGACCATGCTACCTCACAGAATGCCCTTTCCTGTAGAAAATCATTAATATAGCCCTTATTTCAATTGCCATTACACAGAAGAGCAGTAAGGTTAAGGAGTGTTCATTCTAATAGTGTCTATTCTGCACTGAGATTATTTCATAGGGAAACACCTGTGGATATTTAAGGAATGTATCCTCCCCTGTTTTGTGTCTTCAAAAGGCATTCATTCCCAGGCACAGAACAGGGCAAGTGGCTCTGCCATCACACAGTCCCTTCAGCTGATGCTTGGCTCAGCCATATGTTGATATCTTAAATCTTAATATCTTAAATCTCTTAAATCTTAAATCTTACATAAAGGTAACCATGGCATTCCAGGCCCTTTCCTAATAGTGAATTCTATGCATTGTTTTATATATTTTGAGTATCTCAACCAATAAGTGCTAAGTGAAGGTACCATTATGTAACAATCCTTGCTTTGCAAACTCAGTATATCAAACTAGTTCAGAACATATTCATAAATGCTTAATCCTGTATTGAGAAGTGCAGTCATTATATGAGCAGCATCCATGAACCTATTGGTAATTTTCTTTACATTCCAAATGCAAACAATTATATTGTCATCTCTCCAGGCTCCCTGTAGAGAGCTGTTTCAAATCAGACTTGTGAGGGGTGTCAGAAGAGAACAATGTACATATAAAGATATTTTGCTTCTGTATGTCTGGTGATAAGGAACCAAACTGTATAGCTGGTCATTTGTTGGTTATGATTAAAACATAGTTAGGCAACAGAAACCGAAAATGTACTGCTAGATGAATGATTGCCATTTAACACATTCTGTAGTAGAAAACTAGCATACAGTACCTCAGATGAAGCAGAAATAGTTTCCCTCTGGTGCAAAGCATCTCTGACAGGAATGTGACACATAGAAGCAAAGTCTATAAACAAACACAAAGAGAATAAAGAAACTTCAACTGCTGCCAGATTTGAGATAGGGTATATCTAGTGATTTACTGAGTGAATCACTGCACTATATTTCTCAGTATTTACTGTATAAAACCAAAGCTGTTAGTGGTGTAAATTCATGCCTTTCATGATTTTTATGTGTTTTTGTATTTGATATTGGTTGCCAGTTGACACAGAAATTAATGGCAATAAAAAAATTAATTAAAAACATTGACAAAAATATTCTCATACAATTTTGTCACCTTACATATGATATATGTACCACCAAATATTCTTGTTCCTATCAGAAAGACTAAGCAAGATTTCAAAGCAAAGTCCATGCTTAACATTTCAGCTGCTTTAATGTTCATTTATTAATTAGACAATAGCATTGGGAAAGTGCACAGATAGGATAAAGGTTTGATGGATGAGGACTGAAAACATTCATCAAAAAAAATGGCACCTTTCATTGTTGTTTAAAAATAAATAGAGCAAAAAGTACCTTTTAGTTGGTTTTGGTTTTGTTTTGTTTTTTGTTTGTTTTGTATTTGGTTTGATTGTTTGTTTTGTTTTTCTGTAGCAGCACTATTTACTAAAACAATCATCCATCCATCCATTTAAAAAGGATGCAAGGTTTTGGTTCCCTTCTCAGCCTACATCTCCCACTACTCAGAACAATGGCAAGCCTTACTTATTGGACTAGTGTATGAGTGGGGCAAGAATAATAAACCCCTTCTGTATCAACCATACCACTGCATGGTGTGAGATTCTGGGGTCACAGGTGTGAGAAAAGCATAAAGAGAGCATGTGCTAAGTCTCAGCAGCATAATGGTGATGTGTAACCACTGAGACTATGAACTTGCCTTCAGCTCTTGTTCAGAACAATGTTTATGTACTCTACTTCAAATGAAAGTAGAACCTGACCTAGAACAGGTACAGTCAAAACCCTGTGTGAACAAGCTTATATTTTCCATTTTTATTTCCCAAATATTGCATTTGTTCCTGTTCATTCTCAGAATGAAACAGAGCACAGGAATCTCGGAGTAACCCTGTTGTACAGGGCTTGCTACTGCAACAGTCAAGCTTAAATGTGTTTAATTGAAAAGAAACATGATGCTTTCTCCCTATGTTTCTCCCTTTCACCATGAGTGCTCTCTTAGAAAACTGTAAAACGCATATATGTAGTATTTGCTTCCTTTTAAAAGAGCTCTTGTCCTTTGAGACAAAAGCATCCTTGTTCCTTGAACTTCAGCCTTTGTGGACATTTTGCTATGCACATTGCAGTTCAACACAGGAACTTTTATATCTAATGAGAGATCACTTTCCTATTTCCTATTGACTCATTGTCATAACTTGCTGTCTGGAACTTTGAGAGCTACAGGTTGTCTGATTCCTGCTTACAGGGTAAGACAGCTTTGAGCAGTGGGTTCCACTTTGTGACTAAGGAAGTTCAGACCCAACTGAGTAAAACTCAAAAATAACATAATGTTACTGTACCTGTAGTGAAAAACAAACAAACAAACCATATTTTAAAAAAAACAACAAAACAAAAACCTTGAGAACACAATGAATTAACATCTTTTGAAGAAAACAGAGCATAGACATACATAAATAGCATTCAGCTCACAAGTGCAGGATTACTTACATGAAATTTATAATTGTGATTATTGAAAGCTATGAAGATAATTAATACTGAAATTAATTAATTATCCTTAGTGTAAAGTACACATATTTATTAACACAAACAAGAAAAACATTCAGCAAACTTCAATGAAGTCTTCTCATCAAATTATGTAAGTGCGCATGCATGTGTGAGAAGGAGAAAAGATGTACTGATTTGGTTTAAAACAATGTTGATTTATTGGAATGGCATAATTTTTACTGTTTGATCCCAGAATTTATAATAAAATTTATCAGAAAAATATATTGAAGACATAAGAATTGAAAGTCTGATGGAAAGATCCTTTTGTTGTTATATTTCATAAGGACTATACTGTTTACATGACCTTTTTAGTTCTGGCATTACTAATACGGGATCATAAATATCTCAATCATCTCTACCTCACAAAATTTCTGCCTTTGCTATAAATTAAAATATATGTAAGGTAAATGAGAAAAGTGAAAGACAGTCCTACAAATTTGAATTTATGGGTCTGCCAGTACTGTCTCTTCTTCAAACTTTATCTAGTCTTCTTTCTAAATGAGTTTCATAGATGTTTTTCTGAAATATTGACTTGTGCAAGATGTACCTCATGGCTCTTTGGCACCCTTCCTCACCAGAAGTTTCCTTCCATACAGTGGGAGGAAAAAATTGCAGGAAACTGACACTATAGATAGAAAAAATGTGTCAGTAGAACAACAAATTTAGTTTGATTGGACTTCTCATGCATCTAATTTTGTTTCAAAATGGCTTGTAGTATACCATGCAATATTCAATGTAGCTTGAAATTATGTCCTTAGCACTGTATCTTAGGTGGATGATTTGCTAGCTGATGTTGCTTAGAGCTAGTGTCTGTGTTAGGTAATTTTTATTCCACACTTGTGTATCTGCAGATATTAATATTGCATGATTTATAATTTCACAGGGGATTTTTTGAGACAAGGAGCATTTTCTCCATAAGACTTTCATTTTTCCTATGCATTAGAAAAAGATTGCACCTATAGATGTACATGCATGAATAGCTGATACAGTTGTATTTTGCTCTTTTCCTAAACTGGAATACCTCATGCTTATTGGCATATCAGTAAACACTAACACATTTGCTTCTCTGAAACAAATGCATTATAAAATTCATGCCCTCTTTCTCCCTTTCACTCTTTCTGACTGTAATGTACATCTTTTCAATTTTCTGTGAGTTTACTGATATGGAGTTTTGAGTTCTCATAGAGGTGTACAGTATTAACAATTTTTGATGTAAAAATTATTTGATATTGTAAGCTGTTTTGAACTTGTTATATCATATATAATGGCTGACCTTATACAAGAGGTGGTAATTTACATTGCATGTTAAAAGTAATATGTTTTTATTAACCTCTTACACTGAAGTACACCGTGATATGTAGTATCTGGGATGCTCGTGGATACAAACTAGTAAGAGGCTAAGCTGGAAGACTTCATATGCCTTTAGGGAAGTAATAACCTTTAGGCTTGGTCTTAAAATTTCTCCATGTTGAGTGTTCAGTTAGTGTGCAAAACAGCTTCTGCTTTTATTATAATTCCATTCTTAAATTACTTAAATTTAATGGTATCACTGGGATATAGGTGCCAAGTATGGCAGGGGAATTGGAACTCGATCAGCTTTGAGGTCCCTTCAAACCTAAACCTTTCTGTGAATCTGCAATATGAGGAACTGGCTCAAGGTTTAAATTCTGCAACAATCTTAAAGCAAGACTCAATCAAATTGAGGCACATCAGCCACATTATGGGATTTCAAAGAGACTGCATAACCTGAGAACCAAAGTGGACTGCTTTTGTAGCCTTGTGGTTGGATGACTCACACCATCAAGGTGTTTTTCATAGATTTCCTGAAAAGGCTCAAATTTTGTCAAAACCATTAGGTCTCTCTCGGCAGTTTTTTAATCATTACCCTAAAAAGCCACTCATTTTTGTCTCTATCTCCACATCTCCTTACCTTATTTTGTGTACTCTTTCTTCACTGAGGAAGAGAAAAAGGTGAAGGTTGCATCTTTCACAAGATATCTGATGACCTTGAGGCTAGAACACTCTCCTGGTAATAGATTATGTCAGTGCAAATAACTTCAGCACCTGAAACTCTGTAAATCAAGTTCTTTCATGCAATTGGTTGTGTTTCAAATGATAAAGCTATAAAGGAAGAAGAACACTCAGAGAGCAGCACAGACACTGCTACACAATTAGGGGCTGAAAATTGTAGTCAGTGCAAGGAACTGCTAGCAGAGGGCAATCCAGAGTGAGCAATGAGCCAGGTCTGGAATTCATTGACAAAGTTCAGCCAGGAGCAAACAGGGCCAGTGGAAAGATTGCAGACAAGATAGCAGAGTAGGGCTGAAGGGTGAACCTACCTACACTGTAGGGCTGAAGTCCTGGAGACAGCACAGAGATACAGATGGAAACATTCTCCTACGGCATGACCACAACAAGGTATCGGAATTACATGGGCCATGGACCCATGTCAAAGCACCAGAGGACACAGAAAGGAGGCTGAGCAGGGTCACAAAAGTCTATAAATGTCAACAGTGTTCTCATAAATGCCAGTCAAACCCTTGTGTCTTACCACTTAAAACACTGAAAGATGAGTAGAGATATTAATTGTCAATAAAGCATTCCTGGCTTTACTCTTGAAGAGGTTGGAGCAGATATTAGGAATGAAAGGGATTCAAGGCATGGCCTTCTGAAGATATTTCTTATCATCCAGTTCCAGGTGATTTCCCACTTGGCAAATGGTTATTGCCTATTCGCAGTACCAGTGTCACCTCATCTGGTACAAGAACTCTCATGTTTCACTTCAGGAGTTTAACATGGAGGTCATTTATTAGCCTGTGTAACAGGTGACTTCCTGAGGATCTACAGCTTAAGGAAGAAATTATGAGCATTTTGAAGATACACACAAATTTTCACACAGCATCAAGAACAAAATAAAGGCAGTTGAAGTACCTCTTTTTCAGTTATCTTTCATTACAGTAGAAAACATGACTTTTAAATTGGGGTGGCATATATCATTCTTTTGATTTGGTTTGACATTTTAACTTCCAATAATCCGTACTCTATATATTAATAGAGCTCTTTTGCACTGAGGTACTTATCAGTTCAAGAGGAATGTGATATCTTGAAAACTTTAGAATTGTGACTATTGTCGTCCCCAACATTTACTCAGTTCTGAAATAAGTGTAAGGCATTTTTCTAGTTTTAAGTAGTAAAAAGAAAAAAAAAAAAGAAAAAAAAAAAAAAAGTAAGGCTTAGTTTTCCATTTACTTAAAACAGTGTCACTTTAATTGACTAAGTGTGAAATACTAGTGAAAACAACAAACTTCTCATTAATTCTGCATACTTTGCAATTTAGTCTAAATTGTAAATACTGGAATTTTTTTTGTAAATTTAAGTATATAAAACTTATTTTTAAAATACATAACTTACATTTTAAATGCATTAACTTATGAAAGTTAAGAAACTCTTTGAGCCAGAATTCAGACTTATTTTCTGTATAATTAGTAAGCTCATCTGACTGCATATAGATTGTGGAAGAACTGAGTCATGAGCTAAAATGGTAGATCATTAAAAGTTTTAATTGCTACTGCCTCAGAATTAGAAATTTAGATTTTTTTTTTTCAAATTCTATACCAACACAAATTTATTCAGTTCTGTTTCATGCCTATGCAGTAAAGATGTCTGGCAAAGAGAGGGCTATGGTCAGACAAAATTTCATACTGTTATATATAAAAAAAAAACAAAGTCTGCTTGGGATTAAAACCTATAAAGTTTTTGTAAACGTCAAATACTCTTTGCAGTGTAATCTGTTTGCAATACTGCTTTGTCCCTTTTGTTCTCGCTGCTCAGTAGACTTTTTTTCTTTTTAATATGAACCCATTATGTGGTTGTCATTATTAATCTTGGTTATGAGCTACCTCTATAATTAGCCTTTTCTGTTTTAGCAGAATATTTTATATAGTCAAGATTTTTTTTTAATATGAATAAAGAGTCATTAATAGCATCCCTTGAGATTTTTGCATATAATAGTAATTTTAGTAATTCTTAGTAATTTTTAGTAATTTTCATTTTGTTTGCTACATTTTTTCACAGCATCTTTATGTATAAAGATATGGATGTTTAGAACAGGGAAATATATCTCATGCTAAAAGTGATAAAATTACTGTAGTTATGCCATATATCAGTCGATACCCAAAAGGCTGTATCAACCGTATATAGAAATGAGGGAGATTCTTCCAAGATTTATAAGAGACTGTATTATCTATCTCTAAACTTTTTCATCTCCTGTAGCGCCAAATCTATATACTAGATTTCATCTTGCTATATAATTTCCTGGAAAGTACCTTAAGCCTCTAAGCCTCTGTTCAATCATGACAGGGAGCCGAAATTGAGTACAATGACCTCTATTATTTTGATTGTTACTAAATGAAATGGAATTTAGCTTGCCTTCCTTTTGTTCTAAAGCAAAGGCTGTTCTCAGAAGGGCCTAGATCAAGCCATAATTCATTTTAGAATAAGAAGAAAAGAAAGTTCCACTGTATAGCAAACAATAAAAAAGAAGAATGATAAATTATATTACCATTTACTTCTTATTCTATTCATATGATCATTAACCAAAAAAGCAGATTGATCAAGGTCAGCAGCAAGCTATGTTGAACCCCCAGACCTCAAAAACATTCTATTTTAAAAGTAATGCAAATATTCAATAGCTTCAATACACAATATTTGTAATTTAAAATGGAGAATAAATATATCTGAAGTTATATGTACTGGCATATGAGACTTCCTGACACAGCAGCCTTTTCTTTTATTCTTCCCTACAGTGTCAAAACTCATTTAAAAGAAAGTTGACTGGATAGGGTTGGTTGGTTGGTTGGTTGGTTGGTTGGTTGGTTGGTTGGTTTGTAGAAGCAATGTAGTTTTATTCTTATAGTTTAACAATGTTATTGTAGAATGAAAAATAAGAAGAATGGGAACAAAGAGAGTTTTTAAGGAACCTTGATCTCATCCACAGGTGATCTCAGAGCTTGTATAGGTAGTGATTGGAGTTCAAAGCCTGGGCTTATCCATAAGAACATATAATCAGCAAAAAGTATCTATATACAGTTAGAAGTATTTATGATAATGATTAAGCAGGATAATCTAAAGTACTGAAAGCTTTACATTTACAGTATCATTACTCTAGTTTTATTTTAAGAATTATTGTTTTCTTAAGATATCTAGTTTATTTGTTCTGTCAGAAACTAAGTAGTAGAGAAGTAAAATGTCTTTTTAATCTGTATTTTGGTGCCTCATGAAGGACATTTTTTGTCCTTTTTGTGTTTCTTGTTACATGAATCTTTGGTAAGTTCCCCTGATTTTAAAAGCATCAAGATTGAGCTTAGTGGAAAAGATGTAAAAAAATCACTTCATCATATTAAAAATCTGTATAGTCTAGTTTGAGTCAACGAGTGTCTAGAATTTCATATCGGACTACAGAATAATTTAGTCACTGGAGTATGATTCCCTATCAGTGACACTTTTAAAAATAAATTTTTATAAATAAGAAACCTGTAGATATTAAATGAATGAAATAAAAGGTTTTCAGTCTGGCAATTTTTCCTACTCCTCACTTGTACAACCAATTTTGACCTGTCCCTGAGGCAAATTGCAAAAATAAACCCACATGGAAGAAAGAAAGGAGAAGAAAATAATTTCAATTGACTGGCCGTTTTTAAATTTGTCACCCGAAAACATTTTATTTCATACATTTAATCCATACTTTTTTCAAGAGCTTTTGGCTTATTTATGAAGTCTCTGAATTGTAATTTTGAATTCATTCCACTACTCTGTATTTCCCTTTGTTACCTCTTTTCACTTACTCTTAGTACTTTGGGAGAAGTACTAGCCTAAAACTTTGACACTGTTAAAAGAAGTACTGAAAAGAACCCTCACAGTATAAACTGGGTATATTCATTTGCTTTTGTAGGTGTTTCAAGGTTCTTCAAAATTAATGATATTTCTCATTTCTAATACTCATATATGAATTCTTTTCTAGGGTGAGGAGAAGTATTTGTGGAGTTATGGCCTAAGTACTTGGACTAACAGCAATTTTAGGAGAGCCGTCTGTCACAGCAAACTTCTTTTTAACCATGAATAATTCATAAGCAGATTAATCTCAAGGTGTTTAAAAAGGCAATTGTCAAAGGCACTTATGTAATTTAGAAGCTCTAGTTTCAACCAGGAAAAAATATTTTAGAAATCTAACTTTAGGATAGAGTTTTTAATGTGTGATCTAATGCTCTCCTCTGTCTCACTTTTTAAAAGAAGCTGTAACTCTTGCTATTGTTAAAAATCTTGGTTAATTGGCTTCAAAACTAAGTTTAAAACAATGGCAGCTTCTTTTCCCCTATTCTCTATAATGCAAGGAGACAGGCTAAAAATATACATCATATCAAAACATAAATAATGCTGGTAGCCAATGCTGAAGATGGAATAATCATGGCTAAAGGAAGTTATTTCCATTGTGAGTCCATTACATAACCATGTTGTAATGAAGTTCTCCAGTCTACTAGAAGTATGATTACTAGTCTAGACAAGATAGATAAACTAAAGCCTGTTTAATATGGACATTCATTTTCCATTACACTTGAGACATTGTCAGGACAGCACACTCTCTGCTCATTTCAGAGAGTTGGATGAAAAATTGGAGTGGACAATACTGTATGTCTAAAATTGTTTAAATAGTTTATAGAGAAAGATGTAAGAGTTCAGTCTATCAGGAAGAAATAATGGAGAGTTGTGTCATAGCTTGAAAGTAAACTTCTATAATAGAGAATACAGGAGACTTTCTTGTATCTTCATCACTAAAGGGACCACTGCTGCCTGTTTTCTACATCTTTGTATGTGTAAATAGGGCTATATGTCTTTCTAGAAGGACCAAGTGAACTGTACTGCTCTTTTGTCTACAGAGAAACAGACAGGTTGAAGTCCCCTCAGTCAATAAACTCTATACACGATATGCCTTATCATTATCCTTATAAATTTACTAAAAAAACCCCAATAATCAAACGTGTAATGTTCAGTGTACATATGTAGTTTTGTATAGGTAGTAAGGGGGTAAATGGAAGGTCAAACAAAAACGTGTGCTAAAAGAAGTTAAAAGGATTAAAAAATTCTAAGTCTATTTTAAATATTTTAAATGATAAAATTTGCTTAGGGTTCGTGTGGCAAGGTTTTTGTAGCAGGAGAGGCTAGAGAGGTGGCATCTCTGAAAAGCTGTAGAAGTTTCCTCTGTGACCATCAGAACCAAAACTAGCTGGCTCAAGGCTGAATCCATCAGTGAGAGTGGTAGTGCCTCTGGGAGAACAGATTCAACAAGAGGGTTATTGTGCAGGGCCAATTGCAGCAAGAGAGAGAAGTGAGAATAAATGAGAGGAACAACTCTGCAGACACCAATATCAGTGTGGAAGGAGGGTCAGGAATAGAGAAACCCCTGCAGCCCATGGTGCAGATCATGGTGAGGCAGCTGTGCACCTTCAGGGTGCAAAGATCCACTGCAGCCTGTGGAAGGAGAGCAGAACCCATGCTGGAGCAGGTGGATGTGCCCCAAGGAGGCTGTGACCCTGTAGGAAAACTATGATTTATTCTCTCCTTGAGAGAAAATTATAATAGATTATTTTTTTATTCTTGTATAGTTGGTAAACGGCTATGATATATGAATTTTTATTAAAAACTGTTAGGTAGTTGAGAGTTCAATATCTGAAGTATATTATTTATAAACAAGTCAAAAAACAATTCAGTTTGAAAAACTTTTAGTTTTTCCAACTTCTGCTCAAAGAACAACTATATGCAAGTTGTTCAGAATCTTGTGCAGTGAATTTCTGAAAATCTCTAAGAATAGTACATCTCAAACTTCTCTGGTAACCCTTTCTCTGCCTTTGCCTTCTTAAACAGTCCTTCCAAAGTACTATTTAAAGTTCAAGTTTTAAGCAAAACTCAAATGAAGGCCTATCCACTTTTTAGGAAAATTGTTTTAATCACTTCTTTATTTGTTTCTGCCCTTTCTTAATGGGCAAAATTGTGGCATTTGCTTTCTAACTCATGTGGCAGTATGGGTTAATATTGCTACTGTGCTTCCATGTTTTTTTCCTAAATTAATACATCTGTAAAATATAATAAAGTACTTTCTTCCCTCATAAGGATGTTGTAAGGTTTGATAAGATAAAAATGTTCAGAACTCAAAATCTTCACAATAATAGGTCACGTGTAAGTGCAAAGCATTAATTATTACTACTTCTGTCCCTCAGAGCATATTTAAAATGCAAAAACCATCTACATGAGGATGTTTAGATTATTTTTTACCAACACTGGTTTTCTATTACTTTTACTCAACAGTGTACTATGGGCCTCATGTATCTCACCTATAAATAAAACTANCTCTGCCTTTGCCTTCTTAAACAGTCCTTCCAAAGTACTATTTAAAGTTCAAGTTTTAAGCAAAACTCAAATGAAGGCCTATCCACTTTTTAGGAAAATTGTTTTAATCACTTCTTTATTTGTTTCTGCCCTTTCTTAATGGGCAAAATTGTGGCATTTGCTTTCTAACTCATGTGGCAGTATGGGTTAATATTGCTACTGTGCTTCCATGTTTTTTCCTAAATTAATACATCTGTAAAATATAATAAAGTACTTTCTTCCCTCACAAGGATGTTGTAAGGTTTGATAAGGATAAGATAAAAATGTTCAGAACTCAAAATCTTCACATAATAGGTCACGTGTAAGTGCAAAGCATTAATTATTACTACTTCTGTCCCTCAGAGCATATTTAAAATGCAAAAACCATCTACATGAGGATGTTTAGATTATTTTTTACCAACACTGGTTTTCTATTACTTTTACTCAACAGTGTACTATGGGCCTCATGTATCTCACCTATAAATAAAACTATTTATTTAGTTTTCTAGAGTTCATACTTCCCAAATCCATGGCCTATCCACTTTTTAGGAAAATTGTTTTAATCACTTCTTTATTTGTTTCTGCCCTTTCTTAATGGGCAAAATTGTGGCATTTGCTTTCTAACTCATGTGGCAGTATGGGTTAATATTGCTACTGTGCTTCCATGTTTTTTCCTAAATTAATACATCTGTAAAATATAATAAAGTACTTTCTTCCCTCATAAGGATGTTGTAAGGTTTGATAAGATAAAAATGTTCAGAACTCAAAATCTTCACATAATAGGTCACGTGTAAGTGCAAAGCATTAATTATTACTAATTATTTAACGTTTCTCATTAAATGTTTATTAGGTAAAAAAAAAGGAAGCAAAAAGCATAATAATTAAAAATCCATACCAGTAAAAACAATGAAGTTTATCAGGGTTGCACTCAACACTGTGTTGACTTGAAGGCTGCTAAAAGCTGTTGTGTCTGTAGCTTTTCAGTTTCTATTCTGCCAAAAGCTTTGTGCAATTTACTTCTGGAAGAAGACAGAAGGGATTCAGAAATATTCTGGAGGGCAAGGAACTCAAAAAATAACTGGTTTCATATTAAAGTGTTCAGAGTCAGAAGAGTCAGATTGTATCCTGATCCCAAGACACGATATTGTCAGGGCAGCAAGAAAGGCATTTTTATTTACCTTGTTGAGACACAGCTTGTAGGACATAAATTGTAAAAATGGGAACAGTGTGGTTTAAATTATATTGATTGGATTGTTTCCCCTAAATTACTTTTTATCTTGTCTTTATCTCTTCTCCTCATTTTTTTTTAATTCGTATAGAATTTTATTTTGAAAACAATACTAAATGCTCTGTTACCTATTACTGAATGAATTACATACCTGGAATTAAATATAAAACCATTAAAAAAGAAACATTTTGCTGTCAAAATGTCCTTATTATTGTTACATATTGTAGCTATTAAGAACACTGCTCTTGTGTAGATTGCTTTCGCTGTCTCTTCAACCCTTGTCTCTCTAGCCCTTGTCAGACAATGTGTTAATTATACTAAAAGACATACAGGGTGCTGTTGTCAAATAGGACAAAAGAATTGGTACTTGAAACAATTCCATCTTTTAAAAATATTATTTGTTCCATTAAGAAATTTGCCTATTATCAAGCCCCAGTATTTCATTTCTGGTAAAGTTACAAAATATTTTTATATTCAATCATACTCAACAGATTTCATATATGCAAACTAATTCTAAATGTTAAGAAATATATACCAGTGTTCAACAATGCATAATATTTATGAGTAGATCTTGTAGATGACAGCACTATTCTTATGAGATTTATGCTCACTCTTCCTTTTTTTTTCTTTTTTTCTTTGAGTTGTTTAAAGGGGTCTTTTTTGTAATTAAACAGTGAAAAGTATTTCCATCATTTTCATTATCTTTCCTATTGTCAAAGCAAAACAAGAGACATTTAGAAAATGAACCTTCTGAAGCAAAGAAAATTGCAGAATATTATACGGACCAAAAAGCAAATTACATAATTAAGGCACTTGCACATTTGAAGACTCATTCACATGTTCACAGCATGAACAAGTCATGATAACGAAGGCAGTTAACGATCCTTCCTTTTTTGTCAGAATTTATAGCTTAAATACATTTTTAAAACAAACTTTTGAGCTGTTCTCCTGAACTGCCTGGAAACATTGTAATTGCAATAAAAGAAACTCACCAGCCATTATCAAGTATATGTCCCACAAAAACAAAGGTATTTTTACACATATTGTTGCATATATTTTGTACTAAAATGCTAAATTTCCAAATCTTTAAAGGTCTATTTTTGTCAAACTCTACAAAAGAATTTCTGCTTCCTCTCTATCTGGGTTTACTAAGTCTTTATATACACAAAAAAATACAACCAATACAATACAAACCAATAAAAACACCACAACCTACCCCCACCCCCCCAAAAAAACCCAAATATACGAAACAACAAAATAGCACAAAACAAAAACCACCCAAAAAAAACACAAACAAAAAAAAAAAAAAAAAAAA
>VWYO01019779.1:143809-170838 GCA_013400275.1 Rhadina sibilatrix | reverse complement strand
AAAAAAAAAAAAAAAAAAAAAAAAAAAAAAAAAAAAAAACAAAAAAACAACAAAACAACTAAAACAGCAAAACAAAAAATCAGGGCTCTCAACCTTGTCCTCTTTGTCCCTCCAAGTACTTCAGAACAGCCTGAATAATTTTGCATATTGCCACAAAGCCCAGAATTATGCAGTCTTTGAGTGAGATGCTGCCTTTGTTTTTAGGTACAGGGATGACAGGGATGGATGAGCATTTTACCATTACTTTATGTAGCCAACTGAGCCAGTCAAACTCGACCCTCATGATGAGAAATAAACATCACTCTCCTGGATGAAGGTCTTTCATTTATATCTTGGTCTTACATCCAGTTAAACTAAAAGTCTGACAAATTAGCACTGTAAGAAATAAATGGATTTTGCATGAGGAGAGAGAGGATTGTTCTCCATCTTTGTCATATTCTAATCACATAGAAAATTAGGGATTTTTTTTCCTTTATTTTTATGACAAAAAAAAAAAAAAGTGTAAGTCAGTATGAGCAAATGGACTTCTTGGCTCTACACTTAATTCTTGTGCAGCTGGTTTTAGCTACCAATGATGTTTCCCATTGTGTTTTTTTCATTCAGATTCAATGAATCTCAACTGGATTGATTTTGTAACAGCACCCCACAGGTAGACTAAGTGTTCTTTGGGCTATTAAAGTGCCCGTTGCCCTGGAGCTTTCCTGAAGTGGATATAAAGTCCAAATAGCAGCTGGAACACACATAGTAAAATTTACTTTTAAAAAAAAAAAAAAAAAAAAAAAAAAAAAAAAAAAAAAAAAAAAAAAAAAAAAAAAAAAAGACCTGCTTCTCGAAGCTTCTGGTCATATTTACAGTAGATTGTGAATGGTAGAGTCAAGAATATGGCTCTATTAAATTATTCATAGTCTCCAAGTAGCCTTTCTCTTATTCTCTTGGGTATATATTAGAAAAACTTGTCTCAACTGCAGGAGTCTCACACTTTTCTGCAGAGATGAAGCTCTGTTAAGATGATCTCTGGACATACTGGAGTATTTGCAACTCTCTTGGCATTCCATATCTATCAAATTATCTACCCTAAGCTACTACAGAAGCATGTAATGAAAGGCATTTCAGTATAATGTGTTGCATAGAAATATTGGACTAACTGTATCTGACCTGATAAGAATGAGAGGCAACATCTCTTTTGCCTGAAATTGCAGACATAGTGAGCTAGATTCTGCTAGTCTTGTACAAGTATGACTGTATTTTCTGCAGCAATCCCTTGAGTTTCATGACATTTGAAACATTTATTTTAGGTGTAATGAAGCTTATAAGATGTGAGTAAAAAATGTAAACACTGTTTCTCTTTTTTTTATAACTTTTTTTTTTTAAATGCTTGCTGGGCTACTTTGTGAACTCTTTTCCAAATTATGGATTTCACATGCTAATGCTTCAAATATTTCACTGGAGGAACAAACAACAATGCCTTTCAATGTAAAGCCATAGATTTATAAAGGAATTATATGATAACTTATTTTTCTGTGGTAACTACCTACTGTTCTCTGATCCTGAAAAGTGTCTGTGATTCAACAATCTTTGATTGAACAGTGACAGCTTCAGAATATGTACCTGTTTTTCTCTTATGAAGGAATGACTTTCACATTAATCTTAGGCAAAAAAATGAAACTTCATTAAAACAAATCTGTCTTGAGTGATTTAGTGTCATTGTGAGTTAAGTTGGTGTATATTTATGTGCTTGTGCCATTGTACAAGAAAAAATAATTTTGTTTTGATTTTGGTTTTGGATTTTTTTGAGGCAGGAGGCATTTAAATGACTCTTCATGTCAGTGATACAATTTCTAAAATTTTCATATTGACTTAGAATAATTTTTCTGCTTGCAATTCAATTCTTACTTTGCTGTAGTTTTAACATTTGAAGACAATCTTACTAAATCAGATCTATGCTGCTTTTTACTCTGTGCTATCTCCCACAAAATAAACTTGGGGATAAACTCTGAATTAAAACAGATTCCAGTAAAGAAAATGTAACTAATAATCTGATCAAGGTATTATAATAAATTTCAAAGACCTAAACTATGTTGTTTACATCTCAGTTGGCAAATGGTCAAGATGAGAATTTATCTTATATTTTTAGAATCTTCATCTGAATTTTGAGGTGAAAAATATTGGAAACTGAGTCATCTCCATAAAGTTTAATAAAGAACTAAAATGAAAAGTCTAATTTCAAGGGAATTTTGCAGCATATGATGACAAGGAATACTTTTCACTATGTGAGTTTTCAAAATGATGCATCTTGAAAGGTTAATTCAAGGGTTTTTGCAACACTTTTACAGCAAACCCAAGAGCACTTTGTAAGATAAAAACATTTAACACAAAACGAGAGTGTTGTGATTATAAAGTAAGGATTAATTTTTATTTCTATTAGATAGATTTTATATGGAACTGTATCTAAGGAATGATGAACTTTTCTTTCAATTTAAGTCAAAGACATTGGAATTAGATACTGAAGTGCTCTCAGCTTGTCAACCTAATCACCAAGAGTATTATCTAGAAATTACCTGGCAAAGGTCTGTTTATGTATTCTGTTCTGGTTTGTAGAAGCCAAACATTTCATAGAAATATCTAATTCAACAAGCTTCTGTCTAATTGTGAAATTCTCCAGGTTTTCTACTCAGTTGGAATAAAAATCCTTCAAAGTCAAGCCAGTTGTCATGAACTGACTTTGCAGGGGTTCCAGAAGCACTAAAAATGATGTCAAAGTCAGAAAGCCCTGGATGACCATGGAAAATCCCAGCTCTCATCCCATCTAATTTACTATCCAGGTTCCTTTGACTTTGCAGTGGAGTGGAAAGCAACATCATCTAATGATTGTTACAGTCTGGAATGAAAAAATATATATATATATAAATTTCATTTGAAAACATTCACAGAACAGAAGTCATGAGTAGTTTTCCCAAATTATTATTTTTAAGGCTTTTTATTCCATAGGTTCTAAAATTGGTTTATCTTCCAAGAACATTGATGATCTAGTGTGACCTACCTCATCAGCTGTCAACCTGCTCCCTGCCTAGGCCTTCTGTCCAACCCCACCAGATGTTGCCTGGAATTTGAGCTTCTTGTCCAGAGCACAAAAGTTTTGCACAGGCAAATTGCCCCTATTTTTTTTTTTTTTTTAATAACACATAAATAATATGTGTAGCTGTTATTGTGGCCTTAAACACGTTTTCCTTCTGGCTAGAAGCCTCAAGTATATTTGGAAACACACTGATTTACATGTGAAGGAAAACAAATTAAAATGGACAGAGAAAAAGACTGAGATGGGTTTTTCCAGGTCACACAACAACTCAGAAATAGCACATGTACAGGAAATAGCATTGCTCTGTGGCCCATCCTAGACTCACGTGCCTGTGCTTTCTGTAGTTCACCTTCCCATGTGAAACTCCAGATTTATAACTTAGAATTTGTAATTCTGAACTAGAAATTGGAGGCAAAATTAGCTAATCTACAGATGTCAGGGAATGCACAAGAATGTTGCATCCAGTTTGGACTTTTCAGTGCTCCCTGATTTTCACAGCTAACCCTAACTTGACAAGCCTTGTGGTTGTAACTATTGAAGTTGACAGGTGACATTTGTTCTCAGCATGAATGAGAAACAGCCTTTTTCTTGTATGTTGGCAAATTGTTCTTCTTGATCTTTTTGTCATTTTGCATGGCTTGTGCAAATTGAGATTACTCAGTACCCACTAGAAAAATCAAAATGAGTTAATAGCTATTAAATTAAAAAAAAAAAACAAACCAAACCTTCAAACCTGTAACAGTAGTGATAATGTTAATGTTCCAGTTTAATGAGATTGATTAATTTAAAAAAAAATGTATGTCATCTCCTCATGACATTTGTCCTGTATTTTATTTTATTTAAAATTTGTCAGATTCTTTTACTGCTATCATTATAGTCAAGCATAAGTAGTTTCACATATATCAACAAGTAGTAAGGGTATTGTAGTTACTTTTAAAGAAGTCAGAATTTTCATTGTGGAAACAGTTGTAAAAGTATCAATACCATTAAATTGTTTACCATTACTATACATGGTTATTTTCAATAAGGTTAGCATTATAAGATGATGTTAAGGAATATCCATATTTTTATCCATTTTGATATCCTTTCTTGCTTTCTGTTTTATCTTCTTGCCTGATACTTCCCTGTGGATGTTTTGGCCTACATTCTTTTCTCAGCTAGACTGAATAATTTTATTAAAAGCATTAGATTGTATGTTGAAACTCAAAATTATTTTGCATGAATTAATTCGTTTTAAATTTTAAACAAACTAGTAAATACTGAAATATAGCTTGTTCAAGGTCAAGTATCTACCTTATATCAAGTAAAAATATTTTTCAAATATGTAGATTTTTTTTGAGACATAAGTTATTGTCTTCAATCTGTACCAGTACAGTCTGGGTGAAAAATGGATTGAGAGCAGCTTTGCAGAGAAAGAATTGAGGCTAATTGTGGATAAATAAATGTGAATGTTGCAGAAACTTACATCCCAGAAGGATAACTGTATCCTTTTTAGAAAGGGAACATTGGAAGGGGTTGTCTGGAGAGATGGTAGATGCCCCATCCCTGGAGGCATTCAAGGTCAGGTTGGACAGAGCTCTGACCAATCTGATCTAGTTGAAGGTGTCCCTGTTCATTGCAGAGAAGTTGGACTTTAAATGTCTTTTCCAACTCAAACTATTCTATGATTTTATGATCCTAGACTGCATAACAAGAGTGGTCTCCAGGCCAAAGCAGGTGATCCTGTCACTCTACTCTGCTCTTGTGAGACCCCCACCTGAAGTACTCTCCTGGAATATCATAGAATCAGCATCATAGAATAAGCTAGGTTGAAAGGGACCAATAAGGAGTACTCCCAGCTCTGAGGGCCCCAGCACAAGAAAGACATAAACCCAGTAAAACAGGTTGGGAGCTGGCCGTGAGCATCATCAAGGGGCTGAAATACCTCCCCTGTGAAGACAGGCTGAGAAAGATAACATTGTTAAGATTGGGGAAAAGAAGGCTCCAGGGAGATCTTACTGAGGCCTTCCAATTCTTAAAGAGGGTTTATAAAAAAGTTAGAGAGAGACTTTTGTCATGGGCTTGCAGCAATATGACAAGTGATAATTTTAAACTGAAAACTGTCAGTTTAGATGAGATAAAAGGAAGAAAGCTTTTATTACAAAGGTGGTGCGACACTAGAAAAGACTGCCCAGAGAAACTGAGGATGCCCCATCCCTGGAAGTGTTCAAGACCAGGTTGGATGGGGCTTTGTGTAACCCAGTCTTCTGAAAGATATCACTGTTCACAGCAGAGGGGTTGGACTAGATGATCTTTTAAGGTCCTTTCCAAGCCAAATCATTCTATGATTCTATGAAACTAGCAATACTTAAGGAGTCTGTTAATACTTTATTGTCATCAACTATTAGATTTTTTCCTCCCATTCAACCTTCCTTTTTGGTTTTCTTCCAATTACATTTCAATTTTTAATGTTTAGAGTTTAAACAGAATTTTTCTACTGCCTGTAATAAACATATTTTATCTGTGGTAAAATCTCTTCACTGTGTGAATAGAGTCCCTGTAAAACTATGTAAAATAATTCAGGACATCATACACACTATTCAGAAGTAGAAATGACTGTACAAGCTTTTAAGTAATAGATAATCAAGTTCACTTTGTGCTGTATAACATTTTGAATGCAGAAACCTTGCCAAGGGGCACTCAAGCTTTGTTAGAGGAAAAAGTAAGATTGTTCATAATAGTAATTGCTACATATCCTGGTTTCTGTGGCAGCAAACAAGTTTGCAAGAGTCTGAATTCAGGACAAAGAGGTGAGAAATAGAAATTAACCCTTATTGAAATGAAAAGAATCTGATGAAGACAAATTTAAAGGTTTCTAAAGAGTATTAATGTAAATAAAATATCTGCAGAAATAGCAGAATATGAATGAAGGTAACTCTATTTTTCTTTTCAAGATAAATTATCATGGGAGTGGGGAGCAGAATGAAGCCCACATAATCCCACATAAGTGGAAATAGTCAAACATGGAACACTACTTAGATATACAAAATTCCATGTATCAGGATTGCTTCCATCTGAGGGTACTGATAGAGCTGCTGGGAGAGCTCACCAAGCCACTCTCAATCATTTACCAGCAGTCCTGGCTAACCACGAAGAACCCAGGTGACTGGAAATTAGAAAATGTGAGCCCAATCTACAAAAATGGCCAGGAGGACCCAGGGAATTACAGGCCTTTCAGCCTGACCTTGGTTAGGGAAGGTTACGAAGTAGATTGTCTTAAGTGACATTAAATGGTTCATGTCTTGGATAGGTTGTATATTAGGAAAATTTTTTTAACTGAAAGGATGGTCAAGCATGGAGATAGGCTGCCAAAGGAAGTGGTAGAACCACCATCTCTGGAAATGTTCAAGAAATGTCTAGATGTGGCACTTGGGGACATGGTTTGGTGGTGAAGATGGCAGCATCAAGTTAATGGTTGGACTCGATCTTTGAGGTCTTTTCCAACCTTAACAATTCCAGGATGCTACAGCCAGATTACCCGTCTTAAATTTTGGTATCTCTACTTTAGAGTACCTTTGCAGTTGTAAAACAAAAATTATTTTCCTCTCAAAAACATTGGCAGCAGACAGTTGAGGCGCAAAATTTGGGTATCAGTAACATTAAAAAACAAAACAAAACAAAAACAACAAAACAAAAAACCCAAACAAACAAACAAACCAAACCAAAAAAAACCAAACCAAAAAAAAAAGAAAAAGAAAAAAAAAAAAAAAAAAGGACAGAAGAGGATGAAGAGGACGAGTCAAAGACATGTCCAGAGCAACTCAAAATGTTAACTTTAGCTTCAAGCAGGAGTCTGGAAGTTGTGCACAAAACCACTTATATGAGAGCTATTTAAATGAGAATAAGCATATCCGGAACAGATGATAAGCATAAATCAAGTGGGAGTAATGATCTAAGAGACTTGGTTCTGTCAAATGTTCCTGATGTTCTAATGTTCTATCTTATTCTAATTCTGTGAGATAGTGGTGAAGAGGAAATGTTATACAGAGTTTTATGCCAGAAGATATCATAAAAATATCTATTTCAACTTTCTTGTTAAAAGCTCTCATCTTCCTCCAGCCTCTTTATCTTAATTAGTAAGATTTAACATCACAGTCCTCTGATACAGTTTTAGGGGACTATTTTTAGAAAGGAAATGTATAGATAAAATAGTCTTAAGCTCCTGAAATGATATAAAAATGTTAAAAAGAATAATTAATTTGGTGTCATAAAAAAAAAAAGGCGATAATGTAAGAGACAATTGACAAATTTTGACATCTCTGGCAATGTAGAATAGAGGAAAATTTCTTCTAAAGTACAAATCCAATGATCAAGCTGACCACTAGTATATATACAGGATTTCCTTGGTGGATACAGCACTTTGATGCTCCCTATTTCATTTTCTGTCTACCCAAGTTGCAGTTAATATAATTTTCTGTGCATGTTTTGATCATAACTAAGGAACAAGGAAGTATGAACCACCTTTGGAGGTCGTCAGGAAATTAGTGGATTTGGCTGGATGGGTATTTTGATGCCAACCTTCTTCCCTCCAGGTTGCACAGCAATCTGTACCATATAGGATGGCCAGTACCTCTTCCCAAAACAAAGTCTATGGAAACAGAATTATCACAGCAGCTTGCCTGTCTCACTAAGCAAACACTTAAATATTTCAGTAAAGGAGCAGTAGACCAGTAAGATAAGAAGATTCCTCTGAAAACAAGAAAAAAGCAACGTTGGAAGAGCTTGGTAAAGGGCTTGCTGTTAAAATACCACTTGGATTGTTACATGGAGTTGAGATTATGTGGCAGGATATTTTAGCCTTAGGTTGCTGCACCTTCCTGAAGGCCTGGGTCACTCACATCCCAGCAGAGAAGCAGACTCTATTATTTCAAGACAGGGTCTACTATTTCTTACTTCTGCAATAAACACAAAGGAAGGACTCAGAAAACATCTGTGATTCTTAGGGCATCTTGTGCAGGATAAGGAGTTGGAACTGATGATTCTCATGGGTTCCTTCCAACACAGCGGATTTTATGATTCTATGGGTCTGTGATTCTATGCCTATTCAAGACTTTCCCTCAAGCTAAAATTCTGGGAATATAAAGAGAATTTGATGCTAGTCAGTCATTTAAGCAACTTATTCTGTGTGAATTATTCCTTTATTCTTTCTATATTTTTCTCACTCAGTTTATATTTAACCTGAATCTGAATAAAGAATACCTAATTTATTGGAAATGAGTGAAAGTAAGTACCCAGAGAATAAAATGGTAGGAAGGATCTCAGCTGGTCTTTAACAAAGTCTGAGCTCTTATACATTAAGAATAATGCCTTTCAGTGGACATTTATGTGCAAAAATAATATATAAATAGCTCTGGTGGTACTCTGGATTGCGTGGTTTCAATGAGTTTGGCATAGTTAATCTCTAGCAACCTGGACAGTAGGTTTATCTGCTTTAAAATTTAAAAAATATTATGAAGTGGATTTCTATTGTAAATCCAAGTAACGTAACCAAGAAGGACTTACATTGCCTTGAACACAGTATTCATGGATTTATGTAAAATTCAGTAAAGTTATGGAGTAATAGACTGTACATATTTTCTCTCTTTCAAAAATAATCTAACTTTATTGAAATATTTCTATAAATGGGATTTGTCTATCAGAACATGCTTCAAGAGAAGATTGATTCACAAATAATATCCTCACCAAAACAGTTTTCACTGACTTGGGTGAAAATTTCAGTATTTTTCCTTAATATATTTTAAACATGTAACAATCATGCCTCTATAAAGAAAAAAGTCCTGAGGTCCCACTTAGTCCTTGTTCCTGGTTATGTTCAATCTCCTCCTGCTTTGAATCATTCAACAAAAACAACCAGATGTTGGCTCCAAGGCACCAGCTGTTCTCCCTTGGGTTTGTATTCAAGATTCCTGGCACTCACTGAGTCCAATAGAGTTGTTTGTAGCTTTATGATGACATGGAGGGCATTCTGCTCAGCTCTATAGACATCATTTTGTGCAGTTCTGAAGCATGAACAACTCCTGTGAAAAAGTGTTTAATTTAGAAATTATAAAAAATGTGCTCTATTAGCTTCATAGTAAACAGAATTCTGTTTACAATTCAGGTAAAAATGAAAATTCAGACTTAATTGAATAAATATACAGAAGAGATTTGACGTGTCTCCTACTATATGTGATGGTATCATGTTTTTTTAGATTTCCTTCTTCATTATAATAATTTGGGCAAAGTCAAACAAAATGTATGTAAACAATCCATATTACTTTTCGTTATTCCAATTCCACAACTGTTATGGTCTGACATTTGTGGTGTTCAGGCCAAACCTCCCTTCTTCCTCCTATACTTCCAGCACAGATTCTCTACAATCTTCAATGTATGTGAAGAGTCTTGTGTGACTTTTATTTGAACCTTTTCAGAATTTTCTTGGTGTCATCCTCCCCAATGCAAAACATTGCCCATTATAACAATAATCCCTAAAATAAAACAGTCTTCCATACCCATGAGGAAGGATCCTTGCTTCTTCAATCAATATTGCATTAAGGTGGTCCAGAGACTGCCCATTATATTGCTTTTGTACAAGTTTTTCCTCACTCTGTTCAGTTCATCTTCCACTATGAAGTAGAAAATCAGGGGAGAAAGTTCAGATAGCCCTTTTTAATCAGCCCTGTTTAATCTCTCTCACAAAGAGATGGTGTCAGCCCAAGCCATCACTTTTGGTGTGGTCTGACCCCAATGGCTGGAATGGAGCTGAGAAAAGAAGAGTTGAGAGGAGGGCTGCATTTTTGCATAGTTCCTCTTTTTTTCTTTTTTTTTTTTTTTTTCTTGTATTACAGCAAAAAGAGAGGTAAAGAATATGGAGGTCCTGTCTTTTCTTCCCTCACCTTAACAGGTGTTGGTGACAATGCAGTATGTTTTCTACTAGCTCTTTGTTATGATCAATAAGGTAGAGCTGATTTCTACCTTATGCATATTTTCTTTATGTAGCAACAAACATATCTGGACAATCTGCAGAGACATAACCTGTAAGGGCGAGACTGATATTTCTCATTCAGAATTGTAGATTGACATTAGTGAATTCCAGATAATTTATCCCAGCATAAGTGAGCACAGACATTTTTTTCAGCCCATCGTGCTTGAAGCCATTTCTTCCAGTTACATGCTGACAAGTTAATGGCTGTTGTAACTCATCTAGATGTGTTTGTGTAGGGAAAGTGTATCCAAGAGGAGCACAGACATGTTCCCATCCTGAGACCTAGGCACAAATTTATGTCAGCAGGGCAGGAATAAAGGGTCACCATACCACTCTAAATTGTTTAGCATGACTAATAAATCTAACTTGCATAGTTTGTAATTTCTCAAATTAATTTACACCACAGCAAATACTTGTCATAATTCTGACAAAGGTGCAATTATATTGCTTCCTGATAGTAGCAGATTAGTTCCTGTTTACACCATGATGACCTTTGACAGCCCTTTGCCCCAGAAAAGCACTTCAAAATTAGTGATGCTTCACATATATGCTCCTGGGATTTGTTCATGGCTGATCTCTGTTGTTAAATTCTATTCTGCTGCAGAGCCTACCCAGATGTACAAAGACATTTGACATTATACAAGAGCCCCCAGATGACTTTAAATTCAGATCAGGTCTGTTACTCAAATGCAGATTTTTCTCATTCCCATTGGTGTAAGACCTATACATCTATTTTTATAGTCTCTAGTTATAATACTAGCATCAAGATAAAATACATTTTGATAATGCTAAGAATTTGGTTAATATGAAGTAAAAATTTAAATGCAATTAAAATTAAAAATAAATCAAAAGACATCTGTTTGAAACAGGCAGAGCATTATCAAAAAAGGAGATCCATTGACTTTCAGCAGTGAAGGGTTTTCTAGAATACTTTTCTTTTGTTAATTGATAATAGTGTTTAGTTCTATTTGCCAATAAAAAATATTACCAGTTCTAAACATTAAAAGTTTGAAAGCCTTGTATCTTATGTGCTAATAATTACAGTAGAGAAGTTACTAGTCTTATGGTTTACATAATTATTCACACAAATTTTAAAATGCAGCATATTAGAAACCTTTAGTGAATTATAACACCTGATTTACTGTCAGATCAACAAAATTTATAAACAAAGTTTCAGTGCATTTATATTTGCCTTGAAGCAAATCTGACGGCCTGCATGTCCGTCCCACAGTCATCTATTATCTTTCCAGTTGTGGAATTGGAATAACGAAAAGTAATATGGATTGTTTACATATATTTTGTTTGATATTGCCCAAATTATTATAATGAAGAAGGAAATCTAAAAAAACATGATACCATCACATATAGTAGGAGACACGTCAAATCTCTTCTGTATATTTATTCAATTAAGTCTGAATTTTCATTTTTACCTGAATTGTAAACAGAATTCTGTTTACTATGAAGCTAATAGAGCACATTTTTTATACAAGCAATTGTATAAAGACACATTCTCCTAGTACCCATTGAAGGTAAATGGTCATAGATTTTTCTTTTCATTGTTTTCTTTTATTTTTATCTTTGAATGCACATACTTTATACTTCCACTTGAAATTGGCACAGCCCTCTTTGCAGTTAACTTGCTGGATATTTGTCGCAGTTGATATGTGGCAGTCGACATGGACACTGCACTTGAGGTGCTTCCTTAGAATCATCAGAAGGCTTCAAGTATCAGCATCTTGTTATTCAAAAAGTCTCCTGTACCTTTTCTCTGTATCTCCCAAGAGCAGCTCCACACAACTCTGGCTCTGTCTCTCCTTCCGTTCTGGCTCGTTCCTTCCTTCCCTGGCACGGCCGCCTAACCCTGTCTGCCCTACGTACAGCAGCTCACCTTTTCTGGCCCTTGCACAACCTCCTGTCCCTGGGTCTTCTCAGCACAGCCAGCAGACTCCAACTGACTCCTTCCCAGCTAACTCACTCTTTATCATGCCCATGGCTGTGAGGGCAAGGCTGTTTCTACTCTAGGATAATTAACACAGGTGTAAGATATCAGGGGGGAGACTGCCTTCAGCAGCATCTCCTTTGGTCTCCCCACAGATATTTTTAATTTTCTAATATAAAATTCTTCACAAAATGCTTTTCACCCTTGATTAAGCACATTCAGTATAGAAATAAAATTAAATGAGGAAAAAAGAATTCCTGGCAATGTATTCAATTAACTATTTTTACTGTCATCACACAATGGTACCTAAATAGACTGGAATGTGAACAGGGAATCCAGAACAATGCCTTAAAACACAAAAGCTGTGATTATTTTAGATATGTATCTGCTACTGAGCTGTCAGAAGGAATTAAGATGAATTTCTGTTGATACCCATAGAGAAGAGACTAAAATACTCAAACTACTGAAACGGAAGAAATTATTGGCTTAAAACTTAGTTGTTTTGATTATAATGTGAAGAAATTTAATTTGAAAACAGTCCTTCTTATCCAAAGTTTAACAAATACCTCCCAATGAAGTCATCTGTGTCATCTTGCTGAGCTCTGGCTATCTGTTAGAGTAGTAGGTGAAATCTTCACTATGGAGACCCTGTCTTGGGGAAGTCAAGATGTGAGCCAAAGCCAATTTAAAACAAAAGAGAAAATCCTGTTGACTTCAGTGGGATCAAGTCCTTTGAAAGGCAGCTAAAGGACCCTAATGCCAGCCAGCTTAACCACAACATCCGCTTCTGCCCAGGCTGGAGCTGTTGTTTTCCTGGAGAGTCATCTAGCTGGCACTCACAAGCCCGTTGGCACTGGAATTGTCAGATCAGTGCAAATTGTCAGAATTGTCAATCTTTCATCAGTTCTTAGAGACAGGAGTCTCTCTTAGAAGTTCCATGGAGACATCACCACAAGAAACAGTCCTCTGGTGGCTCCCATGTCACAAATCTGCAGCTGCCCAGAAAAAATTCTGCAAACTCTGAATTCCCTCCCATTAGGAGCTTTCCCACAAATGCATATGGGTCATGGACCCCTTGGGGTGTCATTTTAAAGATAAGCAACTCCAAGGGCAAAAGATTTTCTTCTTCTCATGGAACAGAGATCTCTTATCACTTCTTCACTGGCACAGGGGGCTTCTTATCTCTCTGTTCAAACACCTCATGGGATCACAGGATCACAGCTACTAATTCAATATTCACTCAGTTAATTACAGACATCTTTGCTCAAACCCACAAATCTGAATAATCACCTCCCCAAAATGCATATTTTCCCCATGGTTTAAAGGGATATTCTAATATATTACAGTTCATTACCATGGCCTATACGAGAAGTCCAGCTTAAACAAGGCAACTCCTCAATTCTTTCTCCCACTTAGGACTTAACTCTCTTCACTGACCTCTGTCTCATGCAGTGTTTCTCCATGGTTCATTCTCTCTGTTCTCACTTTGAAAAGGGTTAAGGCTTTGGAAGTCTCATCTGTGCAAGGAAAGAGTTATTATCTTGCCCAGGGCTTGTGGTGGTCACGTGATGTCTGCCAGGGGGCAGGATCATGTGGATTTTCAAAGCCGCAGGGATGGGGGAAGAAAACTCACGCCAGGGGATCTCAGAGCGGCCTGGCTGGTGGATGCCTCCTGCCCACCCCTCGGACAATTGGGGTAAGCCCAACCCAACCAGGCTCAAAGATGCGCCCTGGGGCCGGCTGTCCCAGCAACAGGGAGGAGCAGTGGGCCTGGCCAGCCTGCGCCGCTCCATGGAGCGGCCCCAGGGGGGTGGTTGTCACCTGCTGCTCCAGCCAGAAGGGAAAAGGCCAGCTCAGACACAGTCATAACTTTATATGCATATTCCCAAAGTTGCATCCAGCTCCCTCAGCGGTTGAACAACATGTCAGTATCTAAAACTTGGCCTCTGCTAGCTCCCTAGCAGAGGCCAAGTTAAAAGGTCCTTACAGGGTTACAGGGAACTATTTCTCCTTTAACTAAACCAAGCTGTGTTAACCCATGGCATCTGGTTATCTCAAACTGCTTATCATTTAGACATAATAATAGAATAAAATTACTTATCAGCATAGCTGGAAAGATGTATGCTAGTCACAGTAAAATATGTGAAAATACAAACTGTTTATTTGTGGATATTCATGGAATCAGACCAAGATTAATATATCTGTCTTTATAAAACATGTTACCAAATAGCTGTTATAGCTGTTCTGATACAACTGAGGACTCTGTTCTCTAAATCCAACATTACAATCCATCACATTAGTGTGTGACTGGAACAAAGTACAGAGGGTAAGTTGCTCTGTAGATATAACTACCTACAAATCTATTTATAATTATCTCAAACTGTATCATACAAGTATCATAGCAAGACAAACTGTATCAAACAGTATCATAACAAGATAAAATTATACATCTTCTTTCCATGAAGACTTTAGGGTCTTTAAGCATTTAAAACTTAAAGTTCTACTTTGCATCTCCTTCTGTCCATACTCTGATTTTTACCATAATAAAATAGAGTAAAAGGAACACTAAAAGCTAACTTACAAATGTTAAGTGAATAAACGTGTGACAGATCTGACAGGAGAAATTGCTGTATACAGAATAGGTAATTTAAAATATGTTGAATGTAAATACTTTAAAAGAAGCAGAAAGGCTCCATTATAAAGCAATATACAAAAATATATGCCATAGAAGTCCTTATAAATTTTCTGAAAACCCAGATATGTTAATCATTTGCAAAATAAAAAGTTAAAATGAAGAAAGATAATTGTACTGTAGTTAACCAGCACTAAGCAAGGATATAGATAGACATAGGTAGAAGACAAAGCACTATAAAATAAAGCTGTGAAAATCCTGTAATTAAGATAATTAACAGGTCAATGAACTGAATAAAGCTATCTTCACTCTTTACTTCCATAATATCTAAATTTTTAGGCATTTTTTCTGGCCATGTGATGGCTTTATACATCTGGTTCAGCTGTGCTACAGACTCTGTAATGCTTACATGCTGTAAAATCTTTTAAAAATCTGGCCCTGTACAGAATGCATTCCTTGTTTAATAGCATACAGCCAGAGCAATATAACATGTCCTACCTTTCTTTTTTTCTTCAAATAAAAACCAGTTGTTGCGCATTATGTAGCTTGGTGTTTTATCTATTGATAAATACTGGGTTTTGCTGCTCACTGTTTATATTGGCACTTGCATAAAGTTGTGAGCCACCCATAGTCTAGAGTCCATCTGCAAATGGCTGGGTATTGAATACTGTCTTTCTGAAAATTCTGACATGGAGAACAATATTTGAATTATTTCTCATTCATCTTCAGGTTACCGAAATTGCAAACTGTTTTTGCTTCCTCTCTTATGTTTATGTATCTTGCAGAGATATTCAGCTGCAACAATTTCATCAGTGGTTAATGAGCTGCAGTGCAACCTACTGGCTTTCAGATTTCTCTTTTCTCTCTGAAGCCCTTGTACTGCATTTCTCATTTCATTTCTCATTTGTAAAAACAAGAACTAACACAGTCAAAGCTATGAATAATGTAGGTGAAGCTTGGATTGACTTTTCAAATCTTCTCAAGATATGAGATATTAGGTTTGTTTTTTGTGTGCCTGTTTCCATTTCCCTCTGTCTGTCTGGTCGGTCCTATGTTGTCTAAACACCAATTTACCCATTAGAATTATTTACTCTTTTTCTTCTGTGAGATAGGATTAGGAGAAGAGCAAAGTAGGCTCAAACTTTAGGGGTATAAATAAAACTTTATTAACAAAAAAAAAAAAAATAGTAAGAATCAGAACAAACTTTCAAAATACTTTTCCTCCCACAACTTTCTTTCGTTTCCCACTGACAATGTACAGGGACAAAAACTTTAGTACTTAGGTCAATTGTCCACCTCTAAAATAGTCTTTCATCCATTCTCTTAGGGAGAGCAGTCTCTTTTGCCCTGTCATGGAGACTTCTCCAAAGGGTTCTCTCATGGCCACAATTATCACGAATAGTAGCCGACTGAAATCTGCACTTGTGAAGTCTCTCCCATCTTTCTCAGCCTTCATGGGCCATGTCAAACTCATGGGGTACTACTGGAATACCCAATACCTCTGAGGGTCCAGCCCTTGCAGAGAAAAGGTTTAAATCACGCAGTGAGACTGCATGGTCAAGTGTGTGTTGAAAAATCAAAAAGGTTTAATAAAAGAAAGAAAATAATTCAAAACAAAGATCAAAGCCGAACACAGTGTAGGGATAAGTCCAACACACCTGCTACAACTCCTCAAGAATGTGAGGGGTATCTCTGTTCTCTCTCTTTTGTACTTAACAATCAAGGATGGATCTGTTGGAAAACTGCCAATAGAAAGAGGTACAGGTTTTGACAAACAGTGACAAGATCCAACAAGTGTACCTCCCTTGGCATTGAGCCAATTAAAATGAGAAGGGCATGAAGCCTTCTAGTTAAACTTCCTAAAATGTCTAAAGGTAAACTGAAATCCTTTCCTTATACAGAAATGCCCACTCGGGGGTGAGGGATACATTACTACAGGGTACTGTTTTACAGATGATCTGCTCAAAAGCAAAGGTTCTCTTCATCTACCTCTGAGATTATCTTCATTATAAGAACAGAGATCTTCTTCTTCCCTGGGGTCAGAGGGTTCTTATCACTCCCATCTTCCTCTCTCTGTTCAAGCTTCTCATGAGATGACAGCTACTTCAACATTTACTTGCTTCAGCAATAATGCCTTTGCTTATATCTGCAATTTGAAGACAACATCTCTCCATATTTTTTCCAATAATTAAAGGGATATTCTAGTATATCAACAGTCCATCACCATGGATTCTTTCTTGCAAAAGAATTTCAACCCAAGACTAAGGTATTCTCATTCTCCTCCCATCTGGGACTTAACTTACTCTTTACCGACTTTGGTGTCTTCATGTTGTCTCTCTATGTGTCTTCACTCTGTCCTTTTCTCTCCCTTGAGAGAAGAATCGATGTCCTGCAAGTTTCATCTGTGCAATAAAGAAGTTAACGTCTCTCCCGGGGTCTGTGGCGGTCATGATGATTTCTGCCAGGTGGCGGCCAAAGCCATCATGATGGTAGATTCAGGCCGTGATGCAGCTGTGCCAGGATCTCAGGGCCTGGCCCGGCCAGTGCTGCTGCAGAGGCAGGGCCTGGTCCAGCCCCGCCCGGCCCGTGCTGGAGCGGGGAGTGGAACTGGCCCAGTGGGAAAATGTTAACAGGCTCTGGGGCCCTGCCCGACCGGGACACAGCCCCTTGGCCTGCCCTGCCCCTGCCTGCAGCTGCTGCGGCCCAGCCAGGATGGGGCTGACAAACTCCCTGGGAAGGGGCCTGGCCCCTCAGCAAGGCCTGCCCGGTCTGACCTGGCCATGCGAAGGGGGCTGGACCAGGCTGTTACCTGCTCCCAGTCCAGAAGAAAAGAGAGTTTTCCCAAGGTTTGTTCCATTTTCAAGATGTGTGTTCACAGAGGCGTGTTCATATTCCTAGTAGTTTAACAAGGTGTTAGTATTCAAAACTAGACACTGATTGGTTTTGTCAGGCGTGAAGGAAACTCTTAGCAGCTTCTCTTAGAAAAATCACTTCCATGGGTGGCTTCTTCCCTGATCGTTAAATGTCAGTCAATGCAAAACCAGCACAGTCTGTGTTGTCTGTGTGGGTTTAAGCTGCTAAAACTGCCATATTTGTGTAGGTCATCTATACATACAGAACTATAGAATCATAGAATGGCTTGGGTTAGAAGGAATCTTAATGATCAATTAGTTCCAACCCCTGCCATGGGCAGGGACATGTTCCACTATCCCAGGTTGCTCAATGTCCCATTCAACCTGCCCTTGAATAATTCCAGGGATGGGGCATCCACAACTTCTCTGGGCAACCTCTACTAGTGCACCACCATCCTCACAGTAAAGAATTTCTTACTAATATATCACTTTCATTTAGGGAAATTAATTTAAACGTCTGAACAAACTGGAATTGGCATTGTGATTAACTAGTAATGTAAAAAAAATATTGTAACAGGGAGAAAGGTTAAATATGCACAAAACCTAAAAATCTCTCATCAACAAGATTGTTTCTTTGGATGTGAAAACTGCCTGGAATAATTTTCACAATACTTCCTCAGTTTTGGCAGTTATTAAAAAAAATAACAGAAATACAAGTCATGGTGCAAAACTGAAAGAAAAAAGAAGAAAGTGTTAATGGACTGTAGTCAGTCATTGAGTGATAATGTATTTTGAGTAGAACCTCATGAAAAGTATTTCAGATAATTATTCTAAAACCAAAATATTAAATAAAAAGATCCAAAAATTAAGGCATGAATTGACTAAACTCCAAAAGTAAGTATAAATATTTATGTTCAGTTCTAGACCAGTTCTAGACTCACATGAAAAATGTGTATAGGCAAGATGAGAGTAAATACAGCCCAGTGCCAAAGTAGTTATCTCTGCAATCCAGAGCTATACATGTGTTAAATAACAGTTTAAAGAGGTAGAGCTGATCAATTTTTTCATATAATGAAATATGTAATTATGTAAATTAGTTATAATGACAAGAATCAAAAATATCAGAATAATTTAATTACTGAATTGTAAAGCATGTTTTAAGTTTAAATGAGTCTGCCATAGCAAACTGCTTCAGCAGTTAGACTTCATAAAGCATTCAGCAAGTGTTTCTATAAACAGAAAAAAAAAAGGTTGAGGCATTTGAGATTGAATCAGATTGGATAAAAATCCAATAATCTAGATTTTTCTGGTAATCGCAGAGAGAAGCTTGTTGGGTAAATTTTACAGATGTATACTGAAGTAATTCACTTATAATTCCTATAAGCTGGCATGTGCTATAATGCTATTGCATTCTAAATTAATGCCATAATTATGTTTATATAAATCTTTTGATCTGTTTTTAGCATATTCTTTTAACACAGAGTTGTAGAGACTTAAGACGCAGACAGCTCTCACCTCTTTTCAGTAATGTCAAATGACAACAAATTGCTATAATGTCTATACTATATCTTTATACCCCATTTTGAACCAGAATGAATATTAGATTAGGAGAAATGGTGAACTAATTATGCTGTCCAACATGAGGACAGAGCAAATCCTACACAGAGTGAGCAAGGTTTCAACAACCAGCACTGCCCCAGACTACACTGCTGCTAATCCTTTGTCTTGTTCTTCTGTGCAGTCTTACAGGACATCCTCCCTCCCACTCTTCAGGGGTACATAGGCATTTCTGGTTCCATTTCTGAGTGTCTCTTTAGTAGAAGTCTGAGGCATTGTGCTGCTGCCTCACTGAATCTGAGAAGCTCCATAAGCACCCCCCCAAGGGCACCAATATCTGTATTTCTAGTGTGCAACCTACCCGCTCACCCACAGCCCCTTCCCAGAACACAACATACAAAACCTCCCACTTTCAAATGTAATAAATCAGTTTCTTGTACTCTTCAGTCTCTTCTGAAAGTTCAGTGGTGGAGACTATTCTTTGATTTACCCTGGGAGTGACCTGCCTGAAAGATGACTGTGACAGAAATCATTTGGGCTTTTTTAAAAAAAGTGATACTACTCAGCCACATCCCTCTTTGGTCACATGATTTATTTTGCAGCTGGGCTGATGTTTTCTCTCCAGAAATGAAAAGTTTGAGTTTAAGCTCACAATAGAGTCCTTATTTTCAAAGATTTATGAGACTTTTTTCATTTTGTTGACTGTGAATTTCTGCATAAAGGTGAATTTTATGCCATGCTCCATTGCTCCAAGTCCCGTAGAATTTTTAATCACCCAAGTAACTCTAATTATATAAGTGCCTCCTCTAAAATCAATACCATTCCTCACACACCTAAATTGTACCCCTACTTAAGTGCTTTCTTGGATTCAGGCCCAAAATACTGTTATTAGAAAACGTGTCTCTGTATTTCAGAGAAATGTAACAATAAAGGTGTATTTCTGTAAAATTCACATCTCAGATGCATACTCACTTTATAAGGTCAGGTTGAGTCAATGGAACACATTAATAAAAGCTATAAACAAACAAAGTATAATTTAATATATCTATCGATTCCTTTTAAATAATTTGAGGAGCCTCTTTTCATTACAAATGTGGACATACTTAATTATTTTTTTCTACAGAGTCCCGTATGAATTAAGATTAATTATAATGAAATTTTATGCAGATTTTATTTAAATCTGAAGAAAATTATACAGCTTACTGTTACTGCTACTTCTGTGAGTCCTAGCAAGAACTGCTGCTTGGCTGGAAGGCAGAACTACAAATTTACATCTTAGAAATAAACAGCTAAAAGTAAACAGAATCAGTAATAATCAAAAGCTATTCTGACTACTGGAGTGGGCAAAAAGTATATATGATAAGAAGCTTGCTGCTAGAAGCTGTCTTTTTCATCCTTGATTTGAATGTAATATTTTAAATTGTTCAAATTAGATTGACTGAGGATCTTAAGACTGTCTTTGAAGGAAAAAAATCTGAAGACTTGAAGCCTTCCCAAATAATTTTAAAAATACTAACCACAGAGTTGGGTTAGAGAATTGCTGTAATTGTCTCATTAGTACCTTCCTTTTCACATTTAACCTCTTTTCATACATTGACATCTACATACAACATGACATATTTTTATATATAAGCTCTTAGTAGGTATCTCTGAACTGTGTTTTAAACTTTCCTGCAAGTATGGACAACTTTCTTAGTTTAAGCATTTGATTTTGGAGCCATTTGTTCCAATACTCATCTTACAAATCCATGGAATTTTATGACCTGTATGTCTACATCAATATTTATTACTCTTCCAGCCTATTTCCAGGTACAAATTTTGCTAATAACTGTATAATTTTATTATTAAAATACATAATGTTTTCAGACTAAGAAAAAACTTCTTCTATGTCTGACTAAAAAAATTCTTGTGTGCAGAGGTTCTGCAGTAAAAATCACTTGTGTCTCACTAAGCTAATTTTAATTTCAGTAAATCTTGGGACTTCTTACTCTGGCTGGCATTAAAGTGTTTTCCAGAATATTTTATGATCCCAAGATTAAGAACAAACAAACAAAAAACCAACCAAACAAAAAACCAACCAAGCAACAAACTCAAACATATTTCTGCTGGAAAACTCCCTGTCCATTACAGGGGTGCTGGAACTAGGGTCCCTTGCAACACTAACCAGTTTTGATTCTATGATGGTTTTGTGTCACCACACTTTCTCTTAACTTGTGTACTTGTGATGATGCCATAAATGTCCTTTTTATTTGACATTGTTTATTTTCCTAAAATAATTATAATTTCTTTCAATTCTATTGTTGTCTTTCAATTTGTCTCTGAGTTCTCTCCAAATCTTGCTCTAATTGTTTTCTGGAAATACTGCCAAGGTAACAAATATCAGTTTCTAAGAGCCCACTTATTGGACTTTTAATGTAGTAGTAAAATGTATCTCTCTTCCCTTCAAACTTCTAAAGATTTTGTGTTATTCTAAGTTTTATTATAATTGGTATTAATTATCAGGGATGACTCAGGTAATTCTTTTCATAACCTTGAATGAGGATTCCATGTCTTCCTGGACTATAAAAGGTAGCAAATTGAATACTTGTCACTTAATATTATCTGTAACACTAAGGAAATAGTCAATATTTCATGATTGCTGTATAAATATAATAATTCATAAGCTAAAAGTAAAAATTGGTCTTCCCCCTTGAGTTTCACATTATTTTTAACAAATGCTGTAAAATGATAGGGAAAAATAAGTGTGTGCATTTAAGATAATTTTGTAGCATGTCCTTAACTAGTGTCCAAAACATTTTCCTTTTCAGTATTTTATTATTTTCACGAAGTTATTATCTTATTCCTAATTTAATATTAATCTTAGTTGTAGGTCTTTGTAATTTAACTCAGATGAATTAAATGTGATCCATTAGTCAGTTCTAAAAGAATAGATTTTTAACTCTATTCCTTGTATTTCTTGTATCACAAGTAATACTGTTTTGCTTATGCTCTCAAGACATGACACTGTATGGAAGAATGACCTTCAGTACTTCTAGTAACTTGAGGTATGCTCTGGTATAAACATCTGATGAGGAAAGATTAGGCTGAGATTTTAACAGATTGACAACATCTTATCTTGTAGCTGCACACATGCTTCTTGAAAGCAGGAAAGGCAATTTACCCTCTACTGTGACTATTTATTAGCTTTTTAATTGTCTTGGACTACTTCTGTACAAGAAACCATTAAATCATTGCAGAAAAGAAAGAATGTGCACGGTGGGTGAGAGCATCTGTGTTGGTTATTTCGAAGTAAATAAATATTGCCTTTTGAACACCATTTTGAACACCTGTTCAGGAGCAATTCAAGCTAATATTATATTCTTGGTCAGTTACTGTTTAAGCACTTGTTGATGGAATGTATTATTGAGAAGGATAAACTAGCAATTTCTAGTCACAACTGCTCTCAACTTTGTGGTAGGAATACTTAGAAATGAGCAACTATTCGATTCCCTAGAAATAAATTATATCTTTGACTTTAAAAAAAAATACAGTTTTTGAGAAAAAAAGTTCACTAAAAATAATAGGGTCTCCTGTTATTTGTTTCAGTAGGTGAAAAAGCCCCGTTAACAAAAACCTGATGTGACAATGTCGCAGACAGAGTGGTTTCACTCATAAGAGAGAAGTAACAATATGTTTATTTATATAAAATAGCAATTTAACCAAGTTTGATAGTAAAAGTGACAGTGGTTTAACTAGATTCAATGGCAAAGGTACATTATATTATTTATTATATAGACAATAAAGTCAGACAAAATTATCAGGGAGATATCCCCTTTGATTTAGGAAGAACACTCTTGAATTCTAAAATTCTTCTCAAAGAGGAGTTTGGGTGCAACTGGTCCTCTACTAGTCTGAAACTTGTTCAATGTTTATGTTTAAAGGTTTATAGGTGCACAATTGATCAATTAAATTAGTTAAAATTTCAAATTTTATTATGTTATACATTACTTACCAAGGATCTGTTACAGCAAGCGTCAAATTCGAGCAGTAACCTTGAGAGGCGCCCTATTAAAGGGAACATCCTGCTATGCAGTTCACTGTCATGCAAGAGAGCTCAACTGTTTATAGAGGAAAATAATTGAAATATACCCATACCTGCGTGCTGACCACAGAAGTTAATTTTTATCACATTTGGCTCAAGCCAGATCTTGACTACTGCTATTTTTGGGTAGCAAGTGGGGTCTCAAATTAGATCTTGGCTATTGTGTTGTTATCTGTCTCCCTCAGATGGTGCACCCATCACAACTCCTACATGACCAGAGTTACGGGAAATAAAGATCAGGTTGTGGGGCAGCACTTTGTCACTCACAAGAAAAGGTTATTGAAATATATGTCTGAAAAGTAGCTTGAAGTACACCCTCTTTGAATAAAAAATTAGGAACCAGAAATATCAACTTTATGCCTGAGCCAATGCTCATGGAAATCAGAAAAAGGGATGTAAGGGGTTTGGTTTAAGTTCTTGTAAAACAAGCTAAATTCTTATGTCCTGTTAGACTATGGAAGTACAAGGGAACTGAAACAGATCTCAGGGTCTCATACAGTGTTTTTTTACTTTATGTGTATAACAGATTGACTCTTCTCACACAGGTGTTGAGATCAGTGCTAGGAAGGGAATTTGAATACAGACCAAACCCCATGCAAAAGATTCAATAAATAAATAATCTGCAGGCAGAACTCTTGTGTTTCCTTTCGGATAGGACTAGTTGATATCTGACATGACCTCAGATTTTGTTTGCTTTATTAATGTTTCATTTATTTTCAAATACACCATAGTGATAATTCTCAAAATAATTTTTCTAAAAGCATGTAGATAATAGACACTAGCTCTATCCTCAGTAGCTAATCCTTGCTTTTTTCTATGGTGTTAGTGCTACATCTAACCATGTGAATTTACTTTATCAAAAATACTTCAGAGAAATCTTAACTTCTAATTTTTCTGTCTTCAAGGTGATAGTTTCCAAAGTGTCTTAAGATCATAAGTGCCTGATTTCCACTGACTGCTAATTGCAGTTAAACAGCTGATTTCACCCTCACTAAGTAGGTGAGGGAGAACGAACAGATTCAACTGACAGTAACACCACAGGTCACCTATCTAAGTACTTTAATTTATTAATTGTATTTAAGATTTCTTCTGTGTCAGGTTCTTTTATAAACATTTCATATCTTTAGCCTTTATCTGTAGCACACGCTGTTTTATCTAATAAATTCTCTGCTATATCTAAGATTTTAGCCAGCCTATTGACCTTTAAATTCTGCTGTCTTCCCTTCCCCCTGCAATTGATTTTTTTGTCATGGGTCTTAATTTTATGACAGTGTACTGAAAATATATATGAAGGAAATATGAAGAAAATGTTAACTCTTCCAAAAGAAGCATTTATTTTGCAGTCAAAAGCTTTCAGGACTGAGAAAAGAGGTGATGACTGATTCAATGACTTCAGTAGCTCCTGAAAGTTAAGTGTTTCTGTCACTTATGGTCCTTCTGAAATTAGCTGATTCCCACGACCTTTCCATGAAGAAATACGTACTGTCTTTCTAAGATCCGTTATGGGCTTCAACCTACTTTTAATTTTTAAATTGAAGCATATTATTAGTGTGAATCATATTCAAAACTTGTATAGGATATGTTCAGAAATCTTTAAGCAACTTATAGGAATCCATGTTCAGTTTGGATAGGCCAAAACTGGTTACAATTGAAAGATGTTTTTGTTTGCATTATGGACTTTCAATATTTTTTTACAAATTCACCTAGAATGCTAAACCTAAAGTGTAAGTTAGTTGTAGGATGTGTGTGGACAACAATATGCTAAGTTTCATCTGTCACATCCCAAATCTATGTTAGCATTCAAACAATTATTTTCTCTCTGGTACTCTACCAGAGAGGTAGTTATTTTGCTTTCCATCTTAATTTACTATGTCATGCTTTCCACTAGACAGTTTCAATAGTAAAATATAACAGATATTGGAAAATGAAATTAAATTTAAACTTTCAAAAGAGGTCCCTCCAAAGCCTGAATGAGTCACATTGCTTAGGATACCTGTAGGGTATCATTGTACTTGTTTTAAATGCTTGTATTTTAGGACAGTGCTTGTTTGATGTTTTTACCAGCATTAAGTTCACTTTTTAAATGAAAAATTTCTAACTACACAACTAAGAAAACACAGGAGTATTCACTTTTAAAACTCCGTTGCTTTCTGCCATATTCCCATACCTATTGCGGAAAAAAGACTCCTTGCGGACAATGTCAGAAAATTACTTTGTTATGTGGCACAAGAGATATGAAACAATGGTAAATGATGTTTTCATGCTGTGTACATTTATCTTGAACAGACAGACTTCTTAACACTTTCTTCATTTTTGTTCAGCAATTAAGGACATTCAGGATAGTACTTCACTAAAGAGAAGATAGCAGGAAAAAAATTGACCAAATATGAATTATGCAAAGAGGTGCAATTTAAAATGAACTCTAGAAAAATGGAAAAGGACAGAGGAGTGATCAATAAAATTCACAACTTAGAAGTAACATGAAACATATTTTTAATTGAAAGTCCTAGAAAAAATACATCTATTAATAAATTAATTACCAATAATGTTGACTAAATATACTTAGAGTAATTCAGGTTTTTATGAGAAAAAAGAAAATAGTCTTTGAGTAAGGAATTAATGGTTCTTTAAAGAAAATCACTGATGACAAAGGGTACATAATGAGGTATTAGAAAATATATACATAAATACATATATTAATACACCTGAAAGAACAAGCTTAAAATTACTTTATTTAAAGAACTCCAAGCTGGAGATATGTAAGAATAATTGGATTGAAGAAAGCAAATGGAAATTTGAGTAAATGAGAATATAATCTATTTTTTTAGACTATGGGGACAGAAAAAGATTTTTAGTTATGTGATTTTTGTTTGTGTAATTTATCTGCACAAGGTAAATTTCTGTTATGGATAAATTTGCAAAGAAACATCTTAATTCAGCCTAAAACCAGATTTTTTACACTTAGTAGAGATTAATTGAAGGTAATTCTAATAATTTATTTTATATTCAATTCTCTTGCACTACATGTAAATAAAAAGTTTGGGATTAGGTAGTTTTATTCAGTATACAGTGAAAAAAAAGGGCTTGAATTTCGGTAGCTATATATCACTAGCTTGTGCTGGAGCATCATTGTCATGCAGTACAAATTTGAATGACTTTTTTTTTTTTTCCTCATCGTAATTTCACACTGTAGTGCCAGAATGATAGACTCATAATGGGCTCCCTATAGACACATACAGAAATCATTTTGTCATGGTTATCTCACCTTGTAACAGCACGGAAAGCGGTTGGTCTCCATGGTCTTGCATTAAACTGTCACATTATTGTTAAAATCCTCTGTTTCAGGCAATGGTGACTGTACATCTTGAGTGCTGTGAAAAATAATGATCTCATTGCCCATACTCAGTGGCTCTGTAAAACCAGATTACTCATTTATTCATGATTGGGAGGGAAAAATATTTTTCAAAAGTAAGCGATTGTAGCAATTAACCATTTTCTTTGTTTGTTTAGCCATCTCAGATTGATCATACCAACATTTTACCACCTCAGTACTAAATTTTGAAGCAATATTTTTTTTTTCTTTTGTACTTTAGCCTGCGCTGATTTTCAAGCCATTTTAAATATACTCTAAACAGGAATTTTTTACTTATGATTGTATAATTTCTCAAAATAAATACAGCTCAGGTACTCCCCTCAGAGGACGCTTACTTGATATTTTTAAATTTTTGGATATTCATTTTCCAAGCTTTTTTTATTTTTTTTTTTTTTCTGTTTTTATCCTGACCATAGTTGCACATCAGTTCACTGAAATCCTAGATGGAAGACAAATTTATTTTCATGCTTCTGTAAGAGAAAAAATTACACTAACTCAAGTTCTTTGGATCTAAGG
>VWYO01019779.1:79348-143790 GCA_013400275.1 Rhadina sibilatrix | reverse complement strand
ATCTTAGGTCTATTTTTTTTTTTTTTTTTTTAATTTAATAAAAGCTCACATTTTTACCAGGCAACTAGAAAGCAGTGTCTTTCTGTACCAGAAAGTTATGATAATGAGCTGGACTATCTCTGAGTAGTAATCAAACAAAATATATTTGGTGTATTAATGACACATCTAAGAGTGCTAAAGATAAGTGTAGTATCCAGTATGCTCCTTTTTCACTGTAAGTAAATCAACATTCTCTGTCAAGGAAAGCCGCATCTTTTGAGCCTATTCAAAATGATGTGCCAGTGCCAGTGCAGCCATGATCATGGGCAACAATGCAAATGACTGTCCACAGCAAATCTGGATAATGGGATTTAAGAAAAATCCAGATAAAAGCTCTTTCTGCAGTTGGTTATCTCACTTAAACCCTTTCAGTGCTATGTCTGCCATGGTTTGATTTTGTGAGAAGCTCAGGCAGACAGACATGCTGTTTCATGCTGAGCTGCTGCTCAAAGTCAACAGTCTTGAGCATTACCAACCACATCCTCTGCACATACCCTGCCTTCTTTTTTTTTCCACACACATCTCTCTGATCCCCAGGCTCCTGCCACACTTCCAGGATCTTTCTTCCAGTCAAGATCTTCAACTTCTTTCTTACCATCCCTCCTCTCCACACCACTTTTTGTTTGCAGGAGCTATTGTTGTTCAGCACCAACTCTCTCTGAAAGCTTGGACTGCCCTCTCCTCCCAGTTCTCTCAGTCTAAACATATGATTAAATGGATGATGCTCTCATGTCATCTTAACTGGAAGATTCAAGAACATGCAACCTTTATTTGGTCATAATGTTATCAAATTTCACAATAAGGCCACACCACAAATGCAGCTAACAAGTTGCAGATTACTGAGTGAGATCTTACCCACACCCAAATAAATCCTCGATTATCTACTGTCTGCTAGCATTTATGATTTAAGCTTTTTTTTTTTTTTCCCTCTGATAGTCACACTAAGGATTTCTATTTTGAAGAATAGTTACCAATATTTCAGGGATGTCAGTTCAACCAGTTTCGCCGGTATTCATACTTTCCAACTATGGCTCTATAAATTATGGAAAATTAGGAACTTTCATTACTTCTTTACATGGCAGAATTTATGCAGAATTTGACAGCAAGAGGCAAAAATTAATATCCAATTTAGTTCAAATGCTATGTGCTATGAACTATGTGTTAGTTAATCTTCAAACTATTTGTAAACTTAGTTTGGGTTTTTATTAGTGTAAAATTTTGTCCTGAATAGTTTGTTTATAAGAAGAGCTAATTTAAATAGACTTAGGATTCTAAGGATATATGAATTCGTTAATGGACTGTTGAATTATTTAAAAGAAATTAACAATGCTCCTTGTCTCCTGAGATATTTATCTGGGAAAAAATGTCATCCATGTCGTGCATCTCCTGGGCAATGAGAATGTCACAGTTTCTTGCATTTTCATCTCTTTGACAGAAAAGTGCCCATCTGGTTATTAGAGTCCAGATGTACTATTATTATTTCTAATACAATTCTATCTCTTTGACAAGAATATTTTATATTGATGTCAGTATAAAATCTGTTAGAAAAAATAGAGTAAAACAGCTCTACAAAAAAATCAGAACAACCCCAATAAGAAAGGAAAGCAGACATCCAAATGAAAGAACAACAAGTAAAAACACGTCCTTAAATCCTTTTATATTGCCTCTAATGCATTTTCACCAAGGCAAACTTTGACTATATAAATATGTTGTATTTTCTTACAACTGCTTCCACAAACTCAGAATTTTTTCCTTGTATTTGAGTATATAAATCTTGCTGTTCTTTTCACTCAAGCTGTAGGTCCTGACAATCACAAATGTAAGCAGAGATTACTCAGGCCTAGAGATATAAATGAAACAATAGTTGTCCCTGTGCTACCCGTGCTAACAGGAATGTTTATCATCTTTCTTGGAACAGAGTTCTTTGTTCTGTCATGGCCGCTTTTTATATGTGGGAGGTATCTAGATGCTGTTTCTATGCCCTTTGTTTTGATGCTTTATAAATTTATCTGCCATAATGATATCCTCTCAAAAAGACAAATACTAATGGTAAAAGAAAAAAAAAAAAGGAAAAAAAAAAAAAACGGAAAGTGCTTTTTTTACAGCAATGGAAGAAACCACTCTGATGCATTTCATCTTTAAACAAAAATTTCATGGGGCATTGGAAAATTAGAATAGGTTGGAAGAAAAGCTTGGGAGGTCTCCCGCTGTAGCATAAGTAAAATAAGCAAGCCTCAACTTGCACAGTTTTTATAAAATCATCCTGTCAGAGGACATGATTTTCTGTTAAGGTGCACTGTATGGTTTATCCCTCTTGCAAGTCTGTCTTTGTTTTTCTCTGCAAGGGCAAATCATACGGGTATGTTGTTTTTATTTTGGTTTGGTTTTTTTGTTGTTTTGTTGTTGTTGTTGTTGTTTTTTAAATAATGGAATACATGTATTCTCTGCTATATGTTTGTTGTTAATTCCTACTGAAATTTGTTCAGTAGTCTTCAACTGGCTGTCAAGAAAGCTTTATCTCCTGTACAAATAATTCTGGCAGTTGTACAAGATAATTTTAATGTGACTGTTCTCTCCTTGTTCTGAAATTTTTGCTTTTTTTATACTAGGCTCAGACAATTGAAAGCTCAAAAAATAAAAATATTAGATACAATCCTATTATAGATGCAGGGTGGTTTACAGAAGGCAAGATAACAAAATTATGGATATGCCCCTTCTCTTCTTCAGCCCATGGAGATAGTAATAGCTTAATCTTGAATGGCCAAATGTAAAATAAATCATCGATATGCAGATTTAGAACACTTAAACATCTGGTAGATGAGATTTGTTCTTTAACTCTTCTAGATTAATCTAGGTCAATGGAATTTCATAAAAGCATAACAGTTTGCTATATTCTATCTCTTGCATGACTTTATCATTTCCTTCTTAATACTCGAATGCCCGGAGTATGCATATACCCACAAACCATATTAAAAGAGTGGTTAAGATTTCAATATCTGGAAAAGCCAGAATTAATGTTGCCAGTGTGATCTCCTGTACCATCTCTGTTCCTCTCTGTGTAAATGCACTATAATCTGAAGTTGAATAATTTCTTTTTGCTTACATTATGCTGTTTCTGTACATGCACTCCAATACTCCTATGTGTCAGTTAAATTCCAGAATACTGGGTGTGTCTTCTGTATAGAGGATTATTTAAAATTTTAGATTAAGAGGTAATAACTCCTTTATCTGGTTTTTGCTGTATTCTAACAGTTGAGAAGACTTCTTTATTAATAATAATATTGGGTGCAGTGACAGTTCAATTATAAATGTAATTAATAAATAAATCTTAATTTTTTGAGAATTTTTTTTAATCACATTCAGGTTACTAATTTGTGTTCTTAATACTGGCATGTTATCATATGAAAATTGTTGTGCAAGGAATTGTCTTTAATTTTAAATGCTATCACAATTCATATATGCAGATTTAAGAAGCTCATGGGAATGACAAGTACTTCTATAACAACCTCTATGAATGTGTGCACTGGTAAAATCTCTGTGTTGATAAGGTTTACTGCTATGTAATTTAAGTTTGTTTGTAATAAAATCACTTTATACCTATGACACTTATTCTTTAACTTAAATAGTTCACATTTTTTGCGATTTTTCTCATTGACAATTAACAGAGGCACTCATATTTCAGCCTACATTTTGCTACACCAAACGAACTAGAACTTCTGAGTCCTCAGTTTTGTGATAGGTTTCTATTTGCCTGGTCATTCTATCAGCCTGTTTTACAGGCTTTGTTTTTTTTGTAATAGAGCCATAGAACAACCCAGTTGGAAAGGTATCTCAGAAGATACTTTGCCCAACCTTTGATTAGAAAGAGAGCCTATGTGAGAGTATCTAGCACCCTGTCCAATTTTCTCTTGAAAATCTCCAGTGAGGCTGTTCCAGTGAAGGTTCTCACTGTAAGACACATCTTGCTTATATCTTCTTGAAAAAGCAGTACTTTTCTCTAATGAGACCCTTCCTTTTGTTTTGGCAATATGCATCTGAAATAGAAAATACAGTGAAATTTGTCTGCCTAAAATCCAACCAGCTCTGGGGACTGAGCTGCTGTTTGACCTCAGAGAAGGTTTTTAATAAAGTAATGATCTTCCTTTGGAACAAAGACATTAAAAAATGGGATCTCAACAAGTACAGTTCACACATCGTTACTTGAGGTGTAGACAGTTCAATTTCCCAATGCACATTATTTTTCAATGCATAACCTGTGTGCAAGAGATTCACATATAATCTACTTTAGTAACTGGCTTAACTTGACATTTTAAGAGTTGAGACTTGAAAGACTGTAACATAAAATATTTTTCAGTTTTATGCTTTCATCTTTTAAAAATGTTCAGTTTTACCATTATATAAAATTATTACTTTGATGTAGGGTGTCTGAATTCAAACTCCTAGATTATCCTAGACCACATTTGTATTGGTAAAATTTAGTAGAAGCTAATAGAGCCATACAAAAGTTAGACATATGCTGTTCAATTTTTACAAAATTTATTTTTATTGTTAAAAATGAAAATTAATAGCAAAGATTTCTTGCTGTTAGTGAATAAGGATTAGATATAGTAGATTTTAAGCATCCAGGGAGGATGAGTCCCACTTTTCTGACATATTCATAATGCAGATTCCCTTTTCCTTCATTGAGACTTTCTGCTAAGAATGAGAATGTGGAATAATAATTCTCAGGTATCTATAAATATTAGAAACTTGTATTTATTTCATGTTTCTATAGAAACAAATGATTTTTTAGATTTGATGTAGAGTTTCTAGGATTGTTTATGACACACAGAAAATATTTTTCCTTATATGATTTATTCCTTAATATTAGGCTCCAGAAAAGAAAATAATGTTGAGGCTTTTACATATGAAATATGTTTATGAGTCAGGTAACTGCATATATATTTTAACAAAATATCTACAACTCTATGGAAATTACTCTATTTTTAAAGCAACTTCATATATGTAAAAGAGTCCTGCAAATAATGTTACTTTCACAAAGTTACTTCCCAGTAAATCTCACTAATTTTCTTGGCTGTTTTTGTTTTATCTTATATTTATATTAAATAAGGAAATTATGGCTAGTGCCAGTGGAAATAAAGAACTCATCCTTATCTGAGGAGGAAGTCCAAATAAAGAGTTATAAAGCTAGAGAGCTGAAAATATTTACTGCAGTGTATGTTGACAAAAAAAAAATGAAATTATATCCTTAGTAAATAATTATGATATGTTTTTCCAGTTCTGACCCCAGAAACTCTGAGTTATGAATTCCTTCCTTGCAATAATTGAAGAAAGATAATTTAATACTTCTAATTCATCTTCCAGATGTGTTTTACCCTTGCACTTTCAATATAGAGAAAGTTGTGTAACAACTGCATCATCAATTATATGCTCTGATGATAGCTATTTTCCACTCAGTGAAGGCAATATCAAAATATTTTTGGAGATCATGATTTGTTTGCCTACTTTTTATACTACTATAAACCCACTACTTTGTGATAAACTTCAAATTACTTATGATGAAAGTATGATTGTGATATGATAAAATACCTTACTATACTATTCTATACACAACTGTACTATTCTATACATGTATATTATATGTATATTATATACTTTTATATTATTTTTAAGGGGCACTCTAGATTAAACCACAAATAATATCAATATATTTTTTACATAAAACATTCCCATAAATGTTTTCTCAGCTATTTGAAAGGATTTATATATATGGGACACTTCCTTTTCATTTGACTGCATGGAAACATTTATTCAGGAGTAGGTGCCTCTGACAGCCCTTATCATTGGCTAATGGAGAGAGTAGCTGGATGGATGAAAGAATGGAATTTTTCCCTTGTTCATAGACCACTGTATTGGCTCTTCCAAAGTCATCTTGTGAAATCAGAGGGCAGAGCACAAACATTTGGAGCACTCATACAGAGAAATTTATTTTTATATTTTCAAATATATGGAACTGATTAATTTTCATCATATCAAAAATGCAGAAATATTTATATTTTAATTGACTAATTTCTTCTATTTTGTTGTCTAATTTAATGTTATTATATCACAAGTAATTAAGTATGAATGCATGGATTATAATGTAGCTAAAAGCATTCCTCAACTCATTCTTGATTTAAAAATAATACAAATGAAGCTTATTTTTCCTCATGTTCTTTCAGTCTGTTAAGTGAGTTATTTATTGTTTGTGAAACAAGTGTCACTTTTTGGTATGTTGATCAACAAGAAATAAACATAATCAAAGTATATATTATGTTATGTTATGTTATGTTATGTTATGTTATGTTATGTTATGTTATGTTATGTTATGTTATATTTTATTATATTGATTATATTTATTATTAATTCTACTATAGCAGAAACAATTTAAGATAAATACAAATTACATTTAAATTGGTTTTTGTCTGCAGGATATATTCTGGTAAAAATGTGACAAGAAAAAAAAATTATCAATATGTTTTCCTTTCAGCTCTTCCAGAGTGGATAATTCACACAGTATGCACTAAATTCTATTAAAGACAGATTCTAGTTATGCCTTTAATTTCTTCCCTTCCAATCCATAAGTTTATAACACAGCAATGAAGTAAAACTATATAACGAAAACCTTTTATAAATTACCTTCTGCTGCCTGCAGCTATTTGCCCCTATCCCATTTCCCCTTGCCTGCTAGTCCTGCTGTAACAGGAATCCTCAGAATTTTAGGTGCAACTGCTGGATATTTACACTGCTCCTGAGAAAGGATGACCAGGTCATGACTTGTCACAGGGAGTTGTTGCAACATCAGTGCCAGTCATGTTGAGAGCTGGGAGCTCAGGAGTCAATTCTCAGATTTCAGACTGTTTTATGTGGTAGGATAAAAATGTGGGGATTTTTCTGATCCTGAGTGGCAGCAGTTGTTCCTAAAACATTTTAACGCTATCAACAAGACTTATAAAAATGCTAAGTATTTATTTCAAAAATTACCTAATATGCTTCCCAGTAGCTCCTTTAAGAAGCTGTCTACAAGGTGTTTTCAAAAATAATTTATAAATAGGCATAAATGAAAAAAAAAAAAAAAAAAAAAGAACAGCTTGAAAAAGGGGTTTTTTTCCCATTTTTAAGAATGAGATACTGTTCTCTATCTTTCTGTACCTGTTAATTTTCTGTCCTTTTAATGAAAAAACATAACAAAACCAAACCAAACCAAACAAACAAAAAAACCCACCTTATTTAAGCCAGACTGCAGATAGTTAAGTTTCCAATCTGAATTAGTGTCCAACTACGTAGTTAATTTTCATTTATAGGTGTTAGAAACTAACATTTTCTAAAGAACATAAATTCTAGAAAACAATTCTAACTTGTTAAGACTTTAAAAAATCAACTGTATCAGCTAAATCAAAGTAGGTTGTAAGCTATGCCTAATCATTTTTGTTTTCATAAAGGCTGTAGTGCTTTAAACCACAGGCAAAAGGAATTAGTCCTGCAGTTTTTTAATACATTCACCTGCAAAACAGCTTTTTTATTCTTATTTTCTTCTTCCCTGAATTTTATACCTTAAGCATATAAAGTATGAGCTTATTTCATTGGAGTCAGTAATTTTCTAACTCCTGCCTCCAAATTTTCTTTCCAATCTTGCACCTTTGGTTGCTATTTACAAAAATAACAATTTATCTTATCTTCATCTAGAATATGTAACTTAGGGGCAAGTGGGTAACTCTGCCCCGTTTCCCCACAATGAAGGCTAATTTAATTTTTTTTTTCTTTTTTTGCTTTGCAGATCTACTAAACAATTTCTATCCCTGTGTTCCTCTCCTGACAGGATACCCTTGTAGCCCCCACTGCTGGTGCTGTGGCACCTGTGCCCTGTACAGTGTCTCAAAGTACCTGTAATAAATGAGAAAACTGAACTATTCTTCCCTTATGCAAGTTTAATTAGTCTTCAGATTTTTATTTTAATGATGTGCATTTTCCCTCTTTTAGAAACAAACCCAACAGCATTATGTACAATAACTGAGCTGTGCACTTTACGTGTCCTGAGACCTGACTTGTGTAGCACATCTTTGCTGTGCCTCAGTATTTTTGTACTCTGTATTTTGTTACTCTCTACAGCAATAAGGACAACACAGTGGACAGAATATAATTGATATACTCTTTCTCAAATTGACGTAGCAAAATTTAAAGAAAGGTATTGAGCAACCTGTTTTAGTGGAAAGTGACCCTGGCCCTGGCATAGGGCTTGGAACTAGTTAATATTTAAGGTCAGTCCAACCCAAAACATTGTGTGATTATATCACAAAAATACTAAACACTTGAAAATCTCTACCTTGTAGTCATACAGCTATGAATATCTTCTTGCATTCTGGAAGCATTTCCTACATAATTTATTGCTTTATTCCATCATCAATAAAGATGTATTTGTAAAATTGAATAAGAAATGGATAAAATTTAACTCTTTGTAAATAAAATACAGAAACTCTGATTTAAAGTTTTCTTTTCCAGGGGAATATGGATCATAAGACCTCTGGGTTTTAGTTAAAGAACACCATTTGAAAATACAAGTTTCATGCTAACAACATACATACTGACAAAGAAAATCAAAGCTTATCTTACTTTATTGGCAGGTTTTTCAGGCCTGTACTGTGAAACAGAAATGAATGAATGTAATTCAGCTCCCTGCTTGAATGGCGCTGTTTGTCAGAATGATGTCAACAGCTATGATTGCTTTTGCCCTGAAGGTAAGTTGTTCAAAATAATTTATTTTTATTATCTTTGACAATTTTCAAAATTGCCTGCAGTTTGCAAAACATCTTGACAAGCTTCAAAGCCAGTGTAAAAACTTCCTTTCTATGAAAATTGTTCATTCCTTTCCAAAATCTCCTTGGCATCTTTGTCCACCAAGTCAACGTGTCTACCAAAACCACTATGATCATTAAGATTGTAGACAAATTAAGAATGGACAGAGATATACTTGTAAATGCTACCTGTCTTCAGAGAGAACATAATGATATTAGCAAAGTTTGAAGCAGTGGAGAAAGCACAAATGAACAGTACATGAATTCCATGGACAATATCATCAATAAACTTACAAAAAATGTTTTTAACTTCATGAATAATGTGTGATTTCTGACTGATTATAGCAAGCTATGATGGTCATAATGATTTTAACAGGCCGTCACTAAAAATCTATTAGAACTTTCACAGACAAAAATAATATGATTTTCAGCATCTGTGATCTATTTCTTTAAAAATGCACACTACTTGTTATCAGTACTTTATAAAAAATAGTGATTTCAGTAAAAAAATTAGTCAAAGAAAAAACTAAAATGTTTTAAAACTTTTAAAATTACAGTTTCTTTCTGAAATGCTTTCACAAATGGGTTTCTCATGTATATTATTTTAAAATGGATTTTTAGTTAAAAAGAAAGCCAAGGTTGTCATTTATGACCAGGTATAATTCTGGGGTTTTTTTTTTAATCTTCAAATTCTACTATTTTGTAAATATGGATGCATGGTAGCTGATTTCATAGCTGACAATATTTCAGGTATGTATATATTAATACAGGCATTCCAGTGGTGATGACTTCAGAAACCCATCACAAGAGATGGAATTGCCACAAATAATTCTCAGAAGTACAGCCTCTATCACTAGTTAATTTAAATTAGAAGCCAAAATAGATATTGAAAGGTAACTGGAAATTAACCTTGGAAAAGATAATTTTGCTGTTTAAGCCTGCCTGACCAGCTTATACAAAAATAAATCTTGGTATACACATTGATAATTTTGTGGCTTATGTGTTACCTGTGAGACATGGGTCTGATTAAACTTTAAATGCAAATAGGAGCCGTTATTTTATACATTATTAATGAATTAAGGGTAATTCTAAAGTTTTATGACTTAAGGATCAGTGGAAATTGGTTCCATGGTCAGTTTGAGCAATTGTAGTAATATGGCTTTCACTGAGGGCACCGATAGTTTAGCATTAGTCACGGTCTTCCTGCAGCCATGGCCTGTGACAGCACTAATGACACTCATTTTGTAGCATGACCATGAATTAGAATACACTTACAGGAGCATAAAATGTCAGATATTGGAGAGCAGATTTTCTAGCAACTTCAACTACAAAAAAACACTGTTGGACTTCTGAGGTTGCTTAAAGTTGTTATGACACAAGAAACTGGTTTTTTTGGTCAGGAGAAGAGGAGGCTCAGGGGAACCTCGCTGCTCTCTACAACTGCCTGAAAGGAGGTTTTATTGAGGTGGGATCTGTGCCTTCTGCCACGTCTCTTGTGAAAGGACGAGGGGAAATGGGCCTAAATTGTGTCAGGGGAGGTTCAAATTAGATATTAATAGCTAAGAAAAAATCACTGAAAGAGTGGTTAGACACTAGAATAATTGCCCAGGGAGGTAAGTGAAGTCACTATCTCTGGAAGTGTTTGAGAGGTGTGTGGATGTGTCACCTGGGGAGATGGTTCAGGAGTGATTGTGGTGATGCTGGGTTGTCAGTTGGACTAGATGATCTGGAAAGCCTCTTGCAACCTTGATAATTCTGGGGTTCTGTGAAACAAATAGAGAAAAAGCAGAAAAGCAACTATTTGAGAACTGATTTTAAGAGATATTTTAAGAGTTGATTTTTATTTTGACAGCAGATGTCCAAATCCCTGCTTCATATCATCTGTAATGTCAAAACGGCAGCAGATACATAAATTCTTGAGTCTCTGCTCAACTAAAAATTGAACTAGATTATGAACATACTGAATCCTAATTTTGTGCTATCATTTACTGACTCTCTTTAAAGTATATTTGACAGGGAAAAAAAATGCGTTTTCCTATTAATGACAGAGCAGAAAAAACTTTTAAAATGATTCTTCCATAAGGATTCAAGATCAGTTTTACAAGAGTAAATTGAAAACAAGGGACCTAAAGACATTGCTTTAGAAAAAATAAGGCACAGATATAGCTGAATAATGCATAGCTCTTTGGTTTTATTTCCAAGGATTTGAAGGCCTGAACTGTGAAATCAACTTTGATGAGTGCACTTATGGCTTCTGTAAAAGCAATTCAACTTGTTTAGACCTGGTTGCAGACTACAGATGTGCTTGTCCTCCAGGGTTCACTGGTAAGATTTCTTTTAACTTGGAAAAGATGTTAAATAGTTAAACTATTTATTTTCTTTTCTGAAATTAATTGCATTTCATTCAGTATTTTAGTAATAATAAAAATAAAATCAACTCAAGGTTCTGTATGATCGATAATCTGTTTTAATTTTGCTCCTAATATGATAAAAATGAGAGTAGTGTATGTATAGAAAGCAAAACTGTATTTTGCATAGAAGAAAAAAAATTGTTCAAAAACATTTAGTCTATGAGACATAGGTGATGTTATTTGTTTTCAGAAGATTTTATCACAGCCATACTTGATTGAGATGGTAATAAGAACTTTAGTAAGATGACACTTTGTTCTCTTTAAGAAATGTGCCATCAGATCCTTATGATAAATTCTTGTAAGTTGCACAATTATTTGTGCAGGTTTAAGAAAATAGCTCTTGCGTCAAGAAGAGTCTTTCAAGGCTCTATTTTCTGCCAGAAGCCGCTAACAGGATCATGAGGAAATCACAAAATTATTTGTCTCCAAATTTTTCTCAAAAAATATGCTATCTAAAGAACTATGTCAGGCACTGAACACTGACTTTCAGCTGCTGATTTCAAAGAGGCAAATGGAGCGCCAGTTGTCATAAGTAGTAACAGGAAGACAAGCAGTGGCAGTCTAAGAAACCATACAAAGTTACTGGATCTTTTAATAAAAAGCCAAACAGAAATGTGAGGGGACCAGTAGAGAGGAAAGGAAAATAAAAATTAAAGAGATCTGTTATGGAGAAATGAAGAGTCAAAGAAGCAAGTAGAACAGTGAAGGATGAAGAGGCAAAATTAAGTTAGTTTTAAATGGAGCACGTCAGGTCAGTAGCAACACCCGTGATGTTCAGTTTAGAAATTCTTCATTCGTATTTTGTAAATGGTTAAAAGGAAGATGGGATATAAGGAATTCTGGACAATATACAGAGATTTAGAATCTGTGAAAGTAATAGCAGTTACAATTGCCACCATCTGTGAGTTTTCTTGATTTGTGTAAACATATATTATTCAGCATTACAGAACTGAGATGTTATATATTTCCTGTAAGATCTTATTTTCCTTTTTACGTTGGTAACTGGCTTTGCCATCATGAGTTTGTATAGTATGTTTATTTTGCAACAATTTTGAAAATAACAGAAGTGATTACAAAGTATTTGTTACTATAATTAGAAGAAGTTTAATGCAGAATTTTAAAAGAAGCTCTTAAAACTTTCTTCTGTACTGCTAGAATCAAAATGGAAAATATCTAACTTTTCTGCTGTGGGTTATTACCAGTCATTTTGAACTGGGTAATGCAGGGAAAGCTGTTCATTTGAAAATACAGCAACACTGTTTTGGGATGTGGTGGAGTCCACATTATAGAACCAGAACTACAAACTAATGTGTGTGTGCCACTAAGGAAGCCTGAGACAGAGTATATATTCCTTAGGAGGAACTCTTCATCCTATATTCATACTGATGCAAACAGTTTGCCAGTAACATCCTTGTTCATACCAAGACAAGAAGGATTCAGGATCTGTTGACAGTAAAAAGTTACAAGTGGGTTATAAGAGGATTTTAATGGATATCTTGAGGCCTATATTGAAGTCATAGAAGTTCACATGACAGCATAATAGGCTTATATGTAAAAAGCTCAATTTTCTCCTGCGCTTCCTATGTGAAAGACTTTCCATCACAAATGTGCTATTGATCTCACTTCATATTGGCTTTTTTGTGAGACAGGACAGCTCCCAGAAGAAAACAAATAAGCCAGCCTACTGACTGGAATTAGAAGTGGGGCCAAGAATCCTTCTGATTACACTGAATATTTTCGTCTGTGCTCATGCTTTTTGTACAATTAATTCACAGTCAGCCATTGTGGATCTCATTAGGTCTGCTCTCTCCAAGCCTTCCAACAACTGCTTCAGTCTCTCTAGAAAGAGTCTGTGATGCAAAATACTGGATAATTAGGCTTCTATATTCTACAAAAGGCAAACAGTGGCAAGAGTGTTCCATGTTCTTCTGAGTTTTAAGATTTATATAAATGGTATGCATAGATATTCCTATAGAAACAGTGGTATATTCAAAAGCTATTTAAGGGCTAAAGGAAACATAAAGTGTATATATATAAAAATTCTATCCACCTAATATTCAAGCAATGTAGAAATTGCATAATCAATGTAGAAAAGCACCATAAACAGAGCAGTTAACTTAAAACAATTAGCTCTGATGATGACACATATTAAAAAGTTCATCAACAGATCCACTAACATCCTGTCAATCATACCTTGTAGTCTTCTGATGAGACTTGATCAAGGAAGTAACATCTGAAAAAGTCCACTAATTGTATAAGTCTGATTTTTACATTTTATTTTTCTTTTAAACACAGTTTTGTTTTCCTATCATGTTAAAAGTAATTTCCAAAAAAATGTTTACCTTTAGCATCTTAGCTGGTCTGGTACAAATTTGCCTTAGGCCTGGCTGTTTCCTTATTTTCCTGTTTGCTATCTGTGTGTGGTGGCATCAATCCTGATTGGGATCATGTGTGTCATGCATTAAAGCTCTGATGGAAGGGAATCACGGAAAAGGAGGGCCCCCTTGGATGAATCCCCCTTTGACCAGGCTGTGGTGCTCCACTGGTAGTGTGTTCTTCCCTGAGAACAGAGTTGGGAAGAGGCAGTGTTGCTTGTGCAACAGGGAGCAGGACTGGATAGTGGAAACAACTCTCTCCTGCAGAGGAAAGCCAGCAGGACAGAACACCCAAAATATCTGAATGAGTCCTGAGAGGAGGAGGGAGAGGAAGGAGCTCTCTTGCAGCTTCTGCTGCCAGCTGAATTTTTTTGTTGCTGAAAGGGTGAGTATCAGAACTCTGCAATTCTTTGGAACTTGCTGCACAGAATTTCCTTCACTCTGTCCAAGACAGGCAGTTCCTGAGAAAGACCAGGAAATTTCTTTCCCTACAATCAAAACTTGCTCTCAAATGCCCTCCTGTGGTAATTTGCATACACAGTATTATGGTAATTAATCCTGTAATAAAGAGCTACTGGACAAATGGACAGATGGTAAAACTGCTACCTCCTTCCCTCACAATATTTGATTTGATTTTGTCAATTAGAGAGGTTTTGAGAACATCTGGAAGTTGAGAAAGGAAAGGTAGTCCGAGTCTGTTAAACTGACCATCCTCAAAAATTAAAAAAAAACATCTTGCTCAACACATCCAAACCTGAACAGTGGGACACCTTTAATCCATTAGGTAGTGAGACACCTCCAATTAAAACGTAATGGGAGCTGAATTCAATGTGTCAATGATACAGAAGGAAGAGGCAGTTTTATGAGGTGTGATTACTGACCATTGTCATATTTGAGTGGATTCTGTCTGGCAAAATAAGTAATTGGAAGTAAAGAACTCTGTAATTTACTGGATTTGGATGAGAAAGCATGGGTTATGGATCTTTAATAAGTGATGGGATTATATTTTTCCTTCATTAACCCTTTTTCTATTTTAAATGTTGGAAAAGATGAATTTAATTATTTTTTTGATTATTAATTAAAGGGATTTCAAAGGTGTTCATGTATATGGATGAGCCCTATGCTAGTAAGGTGATAGCAGTGAATACTGGGTAGAAAAAGCTTGATTCCAAAGTGATTTTTACTTCATCACTTAGAACAGAATTTTGTAGTTCTAGTTTAAATGCATGAGTTTCCTAATCTGACTTCCTCACTTATATCATGGTCCACATGAATTCTCTATTTGTAAAATGCTCTTTCCTCTAAGTTTTGCCCATGTCTCATTAATGTTTACCATTATAATGAGACAGCATGAATCAACAGTCAGAATCTACCATCAGTCGCAGACTGACTTAAATTTACACAAGAGACTAAATAAATATGCAAGCCTTTTAATATGCTTTCTGAAGATCAAATCTGTATATTTTCCTCTGTCATGTCTCATACTATTGGGCTTTAGGAATTCTGTACTAGATATTGTGGTTAAGTAAGTGGGCACTGCAACACTCAACATTTGAAAACCAAAATCATACAAAGATGAGCAAGGTCTTGCAGCTCGGCTCAAGCTATCACAAGATATAAGATAATGTCTTTCTCTGGACTTTCAAAAATCTTTCCTGTGCATTCTTTTCCTGTGGTATTTTAAGCTTTGCTTTCAGTAAGCCTGAAAAAGTTGTTCTATTTTAGGTACATAGATGTTGACATAGATGCTTTTAGTTACTATCATTTTGTTTGTTAACCAAACAATTAAAAAAACAAACAAACAAAAACAAACCCACAAAAACAAACCACACCTGACCTGAGAGATCTACCTCTACCCAAAAAGTGGTTCTGGCAAGGTGGGGGTTGGCCTCTTCTCCCAGACAGCTAGTTGACAGACAAGAGGACACAACTCTACCAGGGGAGGTTCAAGTTGGACATCAGGAAGAATTCCTTAATCGAAAGGTTTGTCAAGCATTGGAATGGGCTGACAGGGAGGTGGTGGAGTCATGAACACTGAAGATGTTCGAGAAATGACTAGACATGGTCCTTAGTGCTATGGTTTAAGTTGACATGGTGGTGATTGGTCAAAGGCTAGACTTGATAATCTTGAAGGTCTATTCCAACATAACTGATTCTGTGATCTATGGATGCTCACCCACCCTTAGAGTCAATCACAGAAACTCAGTCTCACTTGCATGTTGTGCATCAGACTATTGTTCCACATCAATCAGCCATTATGGCCATCGCAGAGGCAGCTTAAAAGCCAGGTCTTTTCTGTGATATCCCCTAATGATTGAGTTCATTTAAACAACATCCCTCTGTCTGAGCTCTAATCAAAGCCCTAGGGTTTTTTAAACCAAAACAAAACCTGGAAGCTGATGACTAGAGAGAGGGATTGTTCCCCAGGCTCCTGGCCAGCAGAGCTCTGACTCATAGCAGGCTATGGAGGAGTGAAGGGCTGACTTCCTTTCCCCTGCTCAGCTGGAACAGCACAGATGGGCTGCTAAATGGCAGGTTGCTGAGGGCAGGCTTCCCACAGTGGGATGTGCAAACTTAACATGCTTGAAAATAAACATTTATGCATACATGGAAAGGTATTCACTATGTACTTCTGAGTTATTAGAGAATATTTATTGCCATGTCATGTGCAGGTATACTTGCTTTCCTTGGAAGGAATTCAGATAAGACCACTTGCATGGGAAAAACAAACAAACAAAACCCCCAAAAACAAAAAACAGACAAAAACCCACAAACAAACAAACAGTAGAGTGCAGAAAAATCTGTTTAAGCTTCATGATGCTGCAAATTACATTACATAAAAATTTTGATAAAATGATACATAAAAGTTAATGAATTGCATGAAAGAAAAGCCAATAAGTTGGTTTTTTCCAGTCATTTTAAATATAAGTAAAGTTGCTCAGCTTTTGGGTTGTTTTATGTGAGAAATCAAATGGCACATTTCTCCAATATTATTCCATCTGCAAATACTAAGCATGATTACTTTAAATTAGAAGGTGAATAATAATAGTTGGAACCACCTGACAAAAGATAAGGTAATTCTTCAATCAAAACTTTAATTAATTTGTATGGAATTTTCTTTATCTTTGCTTTTCTGAAGTTGTTATGAGATTATTTTTGTATTCCAGTTTATCTCCATTATTTCAGTTATAATGGTAGGGGGTTTTTTTAGTAGTGATTCCAACTGTCATGCACAACATAATATATGTAGAGCATCCATCAATATCTTTCTGGGTATGACTATGTACTTAATTACTTTTAGATAAATTGGAAAATAATCATTTTATATGAATAGGCTTGGTTTTCAATTTAAAAAATGTTGTCAGTTGCTAGGAGGCTCTTATCAAATAAAAAAAGAAAAACAATCATGTCTAGAAAAGCTCATACAGTGATTAAAAGACACACAGAAGACACTGGAACATGTGGCTGAAATGTTTAGTCTTCCTGAGTTACTGTGGAAAATAAACTTCATTTTTCCTTTACTCCATTTTTTTCTGTTAATGTCATTGTGTCAATTAACAATGAACATACAATGAAAAGTAATATGCAAGAAGAGTGAGCACTGCTTTAACATTTACATCTGAATACCTCTGAAAAATAACATAAGGGTATCAAGACAGAATTCCAATCAAAATTTTTGTTATAATTGCCTCAAGAAACCTGTTAGGACTTAATTTTCTGTTATGACCTGAGCAATCAGTGAATAAACACTGACATAAAAAAATCAAACTCCAAGCAACTTCCCCAGTGCACATTTTTCATCCCTTACAGATATTCTGTTAATGAATTTGAGAAATAGAAGTGGGATCTTGGATAAGAATGCTTTTATTTAGGGTTTGTTTGTTTTTTTTTCTAGTATACAGTTCCTCTTGTGAAAAAAATTCACCGAACCATTGATGTTGGAAAACGTTTGTGGTTCAACACTGCCTTTGCAATACTAACTAACATAATACTTTGATACTAAATTATATCTACCAGTATATATGGGGTTGCCTTTTTAGACAATGAAACAATTATCTTTTGATATCCTTTGCTTTGATAGAGCCATACTATAAAAGGTATGACACTGTCAGTTTTGGTATGACCACACTAAATAGGAGTCATATTTAGTGCCATCTTTAGTAACTTGCTAACTTTTTTTTTTTTTCCTTTACTCCTTGGATTTCCTCTTTGTCATGGTTTTTTTCTTTATTTCCTGTGGATGCTCCATCCCTAGCAGTGTTCAGGACCAGGTTGGATGGGGCATTATGCAACTTGGTCACATGGAAAATCTCCCTGTCCATGGCAGAGGGATTGGCACTAGATGATCTGTAAGGCCATTTCCAATCCAAACCATCCCATGATTCTTTGGGTCTAACATCAATCTGGCCACTAGACAAATCCTGAGGCCCTTGCTTTTAGCTTGACACCTGAGCAGTGGCTAGCAATGGCAGTGCCATGTGTGCTGGGCTTCATGGCTGCAGTGGGGATGGTAGGAACATTACACCACAGCTTGACTCTCTTCACTTAGACATATGAGGTCACATGAGTTGACTGGAGACTACTGAGGAGTCTTGAGGCAGGAGGAGAAATGTATTAAATGCAGAATGATATTTTAAAGCTGTTTACTCAGCTTTACTAAAAAGATTTTTTTTTGCCTTGGCACATTGGTAGCCAGGCAAGAAATTGCATTGTCTATTTGCTCTGGTAACAATAGAGCAACACCTTGCACCTAGTTATCCTAGTAACCTTCACAACCTCCAAGAACAAGACATACACATTTCACATAATGACAGTGATACTGCAGAACCTGGGTGCCTCAAAGTGGGCTACTACTGTCACAGAAATATACCTGTCTCACTAAATTGTTTTGATGTTTTCCCAGGAAAGATACAGAGAGAGTACAGAATGAGTGTATTTATTCTGCAAGTCTTCTAACAATCCATAGATTACTGGTTGTATGCTCTGTATTAGGTCTGTGTACCAGAAAGAAGTTAATGTTTGCCATTAACCACCTTGTACTGAACCTAATTAACTCTAGTTTTGATTAAAGCACAATGAATCCGAAAGCATTCAATCCTGATTTGAATGCATGAAAAGAAGCCAAATTTCACTGGCATTCTTTTTGTAGCAGTAATCAGCATAAGATTTAGAAGTTTATATTAAATATTTTATTTAACTTTTTGTCTTCAACTTTGAGCTATTGCATCTCGTTACCTTTTCTACACAAAATGAAAAAGCTCTTGCTACTCAAGTATTTTCTCTTTGTAAAGATACTTACACACTGTAATCAAGTCACTTTTTGGTTTTGTTTCTTCTAAATGAAACAGATGGAGCTCTTTAAGCCTTTGCCGACAGCATGTTTTCTTCAGTTGTTGAATAAATTGTGTAGCTTTTCTTGCATCCTTCCCACTTGTTTTTAAATATGGAACATTCTAATCAATGTCTCATGCAGAGGTATTTTACACATCAATGTTCATTTTTTGTTTTATTTAAATACATCTGAGATTTTTTTTTTTTTCTCACAGCGCTGCAATAGTGCTCATATGCTGAGGTCTTCAGCAGTCCTTTTCAAATTGCTTTTTTGTTCCCCCATATACACCTCAGCTACAGTTCAGTAGCTATAATCTGCATGGTTTTTTCTGTGCTTATATCTGAAAACTACAAGTGACCAGAAGTGACCTGCAGTACATTGAAAAATGTACTGTTTAGCTAAACAAAAGTTGTCACAAGATTTCACCTGATACATAGGCTTGGTCCCCTCTGGAAAGGAGAGGCAGGGAAGGAAGTGAAAGTGGAAATAAGGTATCTGTTTAAAAGTAGGGAAGTACAAAATTCCTCGTTTGCCTCATTACGGTTTTCCCGTGAGAAAGATTTGAGGGGTGAATTCAGATTGAATGCGCCAAAAACTGTACTGCTTTCTATGAAAGGGTAGGCCTCAGTATCTGTCCTGTAATTTCAACTATTGCATTTATGGTGTGCAGGAAGAATGTGTTTGTCTCCTTGCTAGTGTTAACACTTTTATCCTGTTTCTCTTGTCTGCTGCAAGCCTGGGCTCACCTCTCTTTTATACCACTAACGTAGAAATGTGTTTTGATGGAGAAATAAGAGTACAGACACAGATTTGGATAGAGGCACTAGGTTCCAAAATCAGAGCACACATATCACACACCAAGTAACTTAAGACCTTTACCATAAGGCAAAACAAGTTTCCAGACAATCCAACTCATTACACAAACATAAGTCTTTGGACTTCCTTCAGTGTTATAAACAGATTTTATGCCCTGTAAACTATATAATCACAATACTAGAACAAAGTGTTAATGATAATCTGTTTCATTCTTATCTCAGCAAAAACATATACTCTGTTGCTTTCTCACCTATGTATCTTCTTAAAGTCCAATGATTCCTTATTTTCTTGAGGGAGTTTTCCAGCGTGTGTTATACTAACCATTACAAGGATTTCCTTATTGTCTAATATTTCACTGCAGTTTAAATGCATTACTTCTCACCCCGTCTACTACAAACACAACAAACTGATGACTTTTGCAAAAGTACTTTTTTATTTTATGATTGCCATCACATTTCTATTCAAATTTTCCCTATTTAGGCCTTACAGGCCCATTTATTTTGTTCATCCTAAAAGATCATGCTTTTGAGTTGTTTGTCATTCCTAACATGCTCATATGGACTTTCATTTGGCCCACACTTTTCTTGAATACCCTTCACTGCACAATACAAAGCACTCCAAAAGCAGCTTTATTCAGTAAGACGAATAAAGAGAATGGAAGGATAATTTTATGCATCTAACTGGATGTGTTTTTTTAATGTATCCCAGCAAACTATTCATTTTAAAACAAAATTCTAGCATTTGTTCCTACTTGTGATTTTCTGTATTGTATCTTCTCTTCTGATTGGATTACATTTGCTATGTCCAACTCTATCTTCAATTTGTTGAAATTCATGAAGACTTATAATCCTGTTCTTCAATGTACTTTTTTGTGTTGCCATCAGTAAACTTTCTTTGCTGTCCACCATCTAGATTGTTGAAAAAAAAATTAGTGAAATTGAATGGACAGTAGATTTCTTTCAAAACGTGTGCAATTGATTTATCCAGTCTGGTAGCAAAACCACTGATAACTAATGCATGAATGTGGCTTTCCATAAAGTTTTACTCATCTGATAATATTCTCTTATAGTTTCTATGTAGACCAATTACTGTGATTTCACAAAAAATAGCAGAAACATTAGTGAACAGAAGGAGCATGACATATTCTACTGGGTTTTGTTATCCACAAAGTGTGTAAATTTAGAAGGAAATCAATTTGCTTATATAAGGCCCATTTTGTTTATTAATTGTTTTATATTTATAGGTTCTTGCAAGTAAACACTTCATAGCTTTTCCCAATATTACTTCCAGGGACTGAATTTTCACAAATGGATTTATAATTTCATGTCTTTGCATTTTATTCTTTTCCTAAAGGCTGATTTTAGTGAGTCTTCAGGTACTTTATCTATTTTTCACATATTCACAAAGAAAACTATTGAGTTTTGTCCACTAGTACCCAAGAGTATAGTTCACCAGACCAGCCTATCTGACTATGTAACTCATCTGACAGTTCTACAGCTTTTCTTCTGTAGTCAACACTGAAGTTTTGCCCTTTAATCATAAGTATTAATTATGATAATGAGCTGCTTTACAGCTGGTCTTTTTACTGATGATTGAGGCAGAAGAAGCAATGATTACCATTTCCAGTAGCCATAATTCTTCACTGGATGGCAAACTGCAGCTTTACTTCATCTGTGATATGAAGGATATACAGCAAAATTTCTTGTTACTCTGACCATCTCATAATAGCTACATGTTTTTGCTGGTCTGATTTCATGCCTGCATATTTGTGTTGTACTTTTTAGTTTATCCTTAGCAACTTGACCTGAAGCTTTTTTCATGCTTTGAAAACCAGGAAGTGCCATGTTTGGTCTCCTAATATCCAGTGTATTTCTACCACAAAAAGAAAGTTTGTCCTTGTGTACTTATAGAAAGCAGCAGCTTCCTTAATTTTCTTTTTAAAGTAAGATGTTCACTCTTTATCAGGTTTCAAATCAGAACTTTTCTAGTCTTTGAAGATCTTCCGAATTCCTTCGTTTTTATGTTGTTGACTCTCCTCTCCCTTTCCATGGATTTTGACTGCTCTCAGCCAAGTTTTTCACATTTCTTTCCTTATAGTCAGAGTGCACTTATCCCTTTACCTTTGAATCAAGTAATTTGAATTTACATTTTCCACTGTGGTGTAAAAAAATTACCTGTAGTACATTCAAATATTTTTGATTTTTTGAATGATGTTTCCTTTCAAAAATTATGGTTTTGTAATTAAATACCCTATGGGTCCAAGTCCTGTATTGTTAAGGCTTCTGCTAGTTCTTTCAGCTATTCAAAATATTAAAAACGACAACAAAACAAAACAGCAACAGAAAAACCCACAAGCTATAAAAAATTTTATGTTCTTTTAAACTGATTCTACTGGATTTGCGATCTGTATTTAATCATTAAATATAGCATATTATGTGTGACTGTGCAGTATTTTCCACAAAATGTCAAAGTCTTACCTGGTTTCCATCATTATCCTTGTCTATGAGTTTCTGTTTCCATCCCCTTAAACGTTTTTCTAAATGTTTGTTTTTTCCCCTTCCTCTGTCTTCTCACTTTCTCTGCTGCTCATTTAATTTGAGTTTTGCATTCATTCTATTTTTACATGTTAACTGAAAGTACATCATATGGTTAAGGAAGACAGAACTTCCTTAAGTGAAGGTGACACCCTCTGGCACCCATTTATTGTTGTAATGAATCTATAATTGTCCAAGCTATGTTTGTCCAAGAGGGACCCCAGAAATCCCACATGATCCTTTAATTCAGCTCCTTAGACTGATGTCCATGGGATGCATTATCTATCTGGTATATCTGATTTGAGTGATACAAGGAACCTTCCATAATTTCTACATAGAACACCAACAAAAGTTCTGCTTGTTCACGTCAATGATGGTTACAGGTTTGCTTTCCTATCATTGGCTTAACTTCTGGTATTCATATGAGCTCCTGGCCCATATATTTGTCCCATCTATTTTTGGTCAATTTTTGTTTAGAAAGATCACAGTATTATTCATAACAGCCTAGGTAGGGATTGCCTAAATTAATGTAGTGCCCAATAGAGAAACAGGAGATTGGATTTTGTTTGATATGTTCAATGAGTTTAACTATTTTCATCAGCCACCTATTCCACTGTCTTCTAAATTTTTCCCTCTCTGTATCATCTGGAGTTTTTTTCCTATATTTTTGTTGTTTCAGATTTGAATAAATTTGAATTACAGCTCAATTAAATCTCTTTAAAAGCAGACAAATGAGGAAACAGCTGAGTGAATTTATGGGTTTCTTTTTGGATCTGAGAAATGGCATTCATCTGGAATATGAATGCAACTTTGAGAAATTTATTTTTCTTGCTATTGTTACTAAGGTGATTAAATCGCTAAAACATTTTTTTCAAAGTAGCATATAACTCTAGTATTTATGGTATTGAGTTGTGATGCTAGAATACACAAAGAATGTTTTTGCAAATGCTGGTCATATTTACTCCTTTAAAATATTTAATTTGTTAACTATCAGCTATGATCTATAAATAGCTCTAGTTTCAAAACTGTAAAGTGGAAATAAAATTGTGTTTCCAACCTGGAAAAGTCAAATTATGCAGTTGTCATTTGCATTGTGAAGCAGCTTTTCTACTTTCCTAGCATGATTTGTAGTTTTAATGTTTAATTTTCTTTTCTATCAGACAAAAACTGTTCCACAGATATTGATGAATGTTCCTCCAAGCCCTGTAAAAATGGAGGCCATTGCCATGATTTGATTGGTGAATTTTACTGTAGCTGTTTACCAGGTAAGAAATCACATGATATTTAGTTGAGAAATGTTCTGTAGTATTCAAAAAAGAAAGAGTTTTTTCATAAGCACACAACTAACTAAGTAGTAATTTATTTTGCTTGAAAAGAGAGAAGGATGAACAGCTATTCTTTAAGCATATGCTTCAATTGTTATGCAGATGGTGTCAGCAGAATCTGTTTACAGACTATAACTTGTATTCTGTAAGTTCTGCCTTCCAAACTGATGAATAGAGAGCCTTAAAAATCAACCAACTCTGCCAGTAGCATGATTTTGTTTCCATCTTTTCTACTAGCAGAAGTTATTTTTAAATTTTTTGGAAGAAAATGTGGACAGCTACTTGTACAGTAGCTGTCATAAGGGTTGCTGTGGTGGGTTGTTCCTGGCTGGGAGCTGGGTGCAGTCAGTTAATCACACATCATTTCTGTTGCTCCTTCTTCCTCTGGGGGAGGACTCCTCACGTTCTTCCCTTGCTCCAGTGCAAGCTGCCTCCCAAGGAAGAGAGTCCTCCAAGAACTTCTCTGAGTTCTTTCCCATGGCCTGCAGCTCTTTACAAATTGCTCCAGCATGGTTCCCTTCCACTGAGTGTAGTCCTTCAGGAACAGCCTGCTCCAGTGTGGGTCCCCCACAAGGTCACAGCTCCTTCCAGGAAACCTGCACCAGAGTGGACTTCTCTCTCCATGGGGCCACCAGCTGCTGCCAGAACCTTGTTCTAGTTCAGGCTTCCTGTGGGAGTCCAGGGCATTCCTTTGGATACCCTGGTCAAAAAGAAATCTGTACAAGGGGATTTAAAATCTGTACAGGGTGGTCTGGCATCTGTACAGGGGGGTTGCAGACCCTGGCACAGAGCCCAGACAGGCAAGGACAAAGATTTTAGTCCATGGGAAAGATTGCCAACATTAAGAGAGGAATGGCAAGCCACAAAGGGTGGTAAAAAATAGTATTATTCTCACATTTGGGGTTTCTAGAATAGGGGTGAATAGAGACAAGATGGAGGATTCTGGGCAGTGCTCTGGGGTCTTCTTCTTCATCATCATCTCCATCTTCTGCAGTGATGGTGGCACCAAGTAGCTTTAGAGGGATTGGGTTAGTGTAGAAGAAACCTGTTTAGTATAGAGTGTGGATATTGGTTTGTAATTGTAAATAATGTGTATGTAATTACCAGTATAAAAGATGATGAGCCTTTGTCAGAGGAGGAGTCATTACCTGTCGCTCGTGCTGTTCAGACCTTGGCAGGGCATAGAGAAAAAGGAATAAAATAAATAAGAGAAACAACCTTGAAAAAGAACATCTGAAGACTGTGTTGTTTCTGTGGTCAGCTTGGGGCTTTTCAGAGGGCAGAAGACAAAAACCACCTTAATCTCAGGTGATCAGAGACCCCGAGAGTTTCCCACAGGAAGGGTCAGAGCCTCCTATGGATATCCAACTGTTTTGCCATGAGGTTGTCCGTGGGCTGCAGGGGCACAGCTGCCTCACCATGAGCTGCACCGCAGGCTGTAGGGGAATCTCAGCTCTGGTGCCTACAGCGGCTTCTCCCTCTCCTGTATTGATTTTTGGTGTCTACAGAGCTGTTTCTGTAGACACCAAAATGCTCACACTTTTTTCTGGCTACAGTTGCTCAGTTAGTTTTGGTTTTTTTTCCCCTCATTAACTGTTTTTGCAGAGGTGCTACCACTGTCACTGATGGGCTCAGCCTTGGCCAGCAGTGGGTCATCCTGGAGCTGGCTGGCATTGGCTCCATCAGACCAGAGGGAAGTTTCTGGCAGCTCAGCAGAGGAGCCACCCCTGTACCTGCTCCCTACTGAAACATTGCAGTGCAAACCCAGTTCAGTTGATTGCAGTGTTGAGATATGCCAGCAATATCTGAATTTGTCAATAAGAGTAGATCAACTTTTCTGTCTTTATGTGGCATATGTAATTTTATTCACAGAATCACAGAATCAATCAGATTGGAAAATCCCTCTGAGATCATAGAGTCCAACAAATAAACAGTATCTTACTGAGACATGAACCTATATGCTTCAGTGTGGCTTTTCAGTGCTTGCCTGCAGCCAGTGGTGCTAATTGAAATGTAGTATCTTTTCATATAAACGGCTAATTTAATATGTGACACTTGTATAATATGACTAATTTTTTTTTAATCTCCTGCTTGCTTTATTGTGGTTGTCAGCCAATAGGAAAGTAGTGAGCAAAACATGAAGCAATGGTACTCTTTCACTTGCAGTTTTTTAATACTCTTAAGTCAGTTACATTGCATTAAACCTTGTTCTACAATCTTAACAAGATAAAATGATCAAGCTTGTATTTAGACAGAAATATTTACTTAAAGTGCATAAGCAAAAGAAGTGGATTAAAATTTTTATGTCCTTATAAGAGCTATATATGTTTTTAAAATGTATACGAGCTATTTCAACCTAATGTACAAACAGCTTGAAAGTTATTCAAGCTTGAAAGTTATTCTGTGGAATACAGAAACTCACAGCTAGCACTGCCACTAAGTAATAGTACAAGGGCATGAATACAATTTGAATATACGTGTAAATATTTATGGATATTACTATATAAATAAGTTTGGGGGTGTGTGTTTTATACATGTGCATACATATACATACTCATACTACTTTTTTAATACATAAGTCTTATTAGACTTTCAAGATGCAGAATATTGAAGGTTTATTGTTATTGTTGTTCTTATTATTTATTTTTGCTAATTTTTTAAAGCTGAATTTTTATCTGTTGCTGTAGTAAGTTAGTTTTACTTTTTCAGTTGAAAAGTCTGTGACTATATTTCATCATTCTTTCCATTGTGGATAAACCAAACGTTGCACCTCGTTCTGTCAGTGCATTTTGCTCTGTGAAATCACAAACACAACAATAAGTATGAAAACATCTTCCTATTATACCTAAAAAGTGAGATCATGTGCATGAAATGAATACTGAAATGTTGTAAGAATATGTAAACATATGAAATCTCGGACTATAACCATTTTCTATTACTATTTTGAACACTTGTTAGAGCCTTTGTGAAGAATTCACCCATCTGCGAAATGCAGGATGAAAAGCAATGGTTTAGACAGTATTTAGCATTGCAGAAATGCAATGGAGCACCTGAAGGACAGCACAAAGGAATTTCAGCTAATCAATCGGCTTCATCAGGAACCCAGTTTCAATCTCTCTCTGCAAATGCATGCAGCATGGGGAATATGCAAGAGGAATCAGAGATGTGTGCATGCCTGCATGGCTATGATATTATTGGCATCACAGGGACACAGTGGAATGACTCCTATGACTGGAGGGCTGCAATGGAAGGATACAGGCTTTTCAGGAAGGACAGACGAGGCAGGTGAGGAGACAGTGTTTGCACTCTATGTCAGTGTTCAGCTGGAGTGCATGGAGCTTTGCCTAGTGAGGGATGAGAAGTCAACCAAGAGCTTATGGATCAGGATTAAGGAAAGGGCAGGGACAGGTGACATTTCAGTGAGTCTGGTACAGGCTGTTGCACCAGGGAGCCCAAGTGAAGGATTCTGGGTTTGCATAGCCATATTTTGGTAGCTAAGGGGCTACAGAGACAACAGATGAAAGATCTGAATCAGAATTACTACTCAGTATAAAACTAAAGAACTATTAGCAAATTACAGCATAATATAAAACAGTGCACTATATCAAGGAACCTACATTAAAGCTAGAGAAAGAAATAGTATTGATTAGGACTCGAATATAACTTACCACTGAAATTACAATAATGTGCACAGATTCCTTCACTTAATCCCTGAGGAGTAAAGGTGAAGAATCCCTACTCATGGGAGGAACACCACAAAGTTCCAGGAAAATGTACAGGCTTCTGCTTTGTGAAAGATTGGTGTGGTTTTTACAGTCATAAAAAGAAGGTATCAAAAAGTCAGTCAAAAATCTGACTTATCTTCCCAGATCTCACTTCAACAGTAAGATATTCATTGGCAGCTGGGAGATGCCAGACTAGGGTTAACCCCATGGCACCAAAATAACTCACAAGAAGACAGCTTGTCCTGCTTGAGTTACCTCACCGGTTAACAAACAACAGATAAATTCTTGTGGGGGAGTGAGACGCCCTGCTACAGACTTGCAGGACTGCATCTGAATTGCTGTATCTAAGTTTTGCATTCTCTGCTAAAAGACGGACATTGCCTTACTGAGGCAAGTCTAGCAAAGGGCCATGAAAATGGGGAACATGATATACAAAGAGACACTGAAGCAATTGGACCTGCTCAGCCTGAAGAAAAGGCCAAGAGAATTTATTGGGGTTTACTACTACGTCCTGGAAGTGTTACAGGTCAAAATTCTCTCAGGGCAAGAGTTGATCGACACAAGTCAGAATGTTGGAAAATTCAACATCAAGGTTGAAAAAAACCCCAAACCAACAGAACTATGAAAATAGTTAACTACTAGAACATATTTTCTGGAAAGTTTGTGGTATCCCCATCTATGGAATCATATTTGAATATTGACAGGACAGTTCCCTCAGCTACCTGATGTAACTGGGATTACTATGAGTGAGTATTAGACCAGATGGCCTCAAGACATCATTTCCAGCTCAAGTTTTCCTGTGATTCTATTATTAAAGAAGGAATATTTGCCCAGTTTTGTTTTATAAATGTAATACTTTAAGGTGAATTTGAATTGAACTAACCATACCTATGTGGGGAGACAAAAGGAGATGCTGCTGAAGGCCGTTTTCCCCTTGATATGTTACAGCTGTGTTAATTATTCTAGAGTAGAAACAGCCTTGCCCTCACAGCCACCGGCTGATAAAGAGTGAGTTAGCTGGGAAGAGTCAGTCAGAGTCTGCTGGCTGTGCTGTGAATACCTAGGGACAGGAGGTTGTGCAAGGGACAGAAAAAATAAGCTGCTGTACGCAGGACACACAGGGTTAGGTGGCTGTGCTAGGGACAGGAAGGAGTGAGCCAGAACTGGAGAAGAAAGAGAGACAGAGCCAGAGCTGTGTGAAGCTGCTCTTTGAAGATACAAACTATGGGAGACTTTTGAATAACAAAGTGCTGAAGCCTTCTGATGAAGCTACTTGAAGCCTTCTGATGATTTTAATGAAGCACCTTAAGTGCAGTGTCCATGTCGACTACCACAAATCAACTGCAACATACCTACACAAATTCTTTAAGACTGTAAGCATTTTGACCAGATCTAAAAAAGTTCTGCATAATCTTAACTATAGTGTCACATTTTTTCAAGTTTGTGGCTGAAAAGAATAAAAGTATTTATTTTTATGCAATGCTTTTCCAAAGACAGATTTTTATGAGTATTGAAAAATTTATCAACTATCTTTTTTCATGAGTATTAATTTATTCTTCCATTAGAAAATGGTTACCTATGTATATTGAATTTTATAAAGGCAGAAAACAAAGTGAAAAACAAGGGCTATATTTTATGACAACAGTAGTCTTTCATCTAGAAACCATGCTTTGAAATAGTCAAGTAGAAGAGCACAGTTTGAGAGGTGAGGAACCTTGCTCTAAGATTTATAAGGTGTTCACAGGAAATATTTATGTGATATTTAAGGAAATTTTAATCTGCAAGGTGCTGGATTTTTACAATATATTCAGAAAATAATCAAAAGTGCTTAATGGAATATAACAAGTTCCTTATGGAAGAGTGAAGACCCTTTAAGTTTATAGAAGACAAGCATGAGAGAATCTTAGAAACATAACTTTTAACAGATGACATTGCATTTCTCTATTTGTTACCACAGAATGTGATATAGCTAGGGAATTTATTTAGAAGGTTTAGTAAAGGATTAGACAAGATCAACCCAAAAATTCTGTAAGTCAATAAGTACTAAAAAATCCTTTGATTTTTTAAACATACCTGAATGTTTGGCAGTTTCAAAGGGAACAATCTGCTGGAAGCTGCTAAACTAATAATCTCTCCCTAAATAGTCTCTCTTTTTCTGCTCTCAGACAGGTCTATGTTGGATGCACAATTTTTCTTTTTTTAGAAAACATTACATATACTACACAGCTTCTTTCCAATCCCTGTTTGTGCCTCAGTGTTGTATTATCCCTGCTACACTTAACTGAATACATAAATATTTCTCTTTATTATTATTTTTATTTATGGGATTACTGGATGGTTAGCATGATTGCTAAAGGAGACTGGTTTTGAAGCAGAAAATCCTATCAGTTGATGGATTCAAACTAAAATCAATTTTTGTTCAACTTAATACACTGAATCAAAGGAGCAGTACTTCTGATTAAGAGTAAACATGCACACAGAGAAGTTGTAAATCAAATTCTTCCTTTTTGGAAGGTTTTGCTGTTATTAAAGTTTAGTGTACCATGAAATAAGACTGTACTTTCTTTCAAACCTTTCTGGCAACCCTTGTTATTAAGTAGATGCTTATACATAAAAGTTTTTACTCCAGGAAGAGACCTTAGAAAAACTATTGCATGCTGTGACTCAAAAATAAAGTGAATCATCATGAGAATAGATGGAAAAAGTTTACAAAATCATTCAGTTCTTCACACTGCTGCTGCACAATGATCCTTAACATAGAATTTGTAATGATATTTTTTGCTTTGATTTCAAAGTTGCTTGATCAGAAAGTGCAGTATTTTTCACATGAAGCTGTTGCTCTGCTTTGCCAGAAAGACTACCTGATGCATAGCTTAATATTCCAGTTATTGATTTCTTGCTCCAAGTCACAATTCATTTATGCAATTTGTAAATCATGTTTTTCTTCTACCTAACATCCTAACTTGTACTGGGATAGAATTCTTTCTAATTAGAAGTCCATCTAATCAGCTATAGAAAGGTTGTTCAGCAGACTGACACAGAAGATACTTTGAGTAGTCACATAGCAAATAGTACAGAATTCCTTGTAGCAGTAGTTAGTGGACTCAATATTTTAAGGAAATAGACATCAGTATATTTGCATGATGTTGTCTCTTTTGCAAAGTCTTAATACTGAGACTTCTATAGGCAGTCACATCCATGACATGTGTTGGCTCTTAATCCAGGATGAAGGCTGAGGCCACATAAAGTCAGAGATGTTGGAGAAGCAGAGGTTATGCAGATGGGTCTCCAGAACCTGGTATTTTTACTGACCCTTGCAAAAGCAGTATCTGGAAACAGTGAGTGACAGGGAACATTATTAGGGGTCCTCCTCAAGAGTTTTTCCTTACATTCATAGCTCATTCATACGCAAGTGGGGTTTTTTCCTCTGGTATTTGTGCAATGTGAAATATATTTTTAGTCAACCTAGTAGTTCTTCTGTAGTTTTGAGAATTTTAGTGTTTTAAGATATTTTTCTAATAATGATATTCCTGAGCACATTCAGTCACTTGTTACCACTGAAGGTCTGATTGTTTGCTTCATTTTTTCATGAAACCCTTTACAATGTTAGTTAAACTTGAACTGATTTTTACATTACGTGTAATGTAAAATTTATTCATAAATTACCTAGCAGAAAAAGGCAGCAATTCTAACATTGGCACAAGTTGGGAGTTCCCTTTTATAAAGAAAAATAATTCAGAAGTATTCTACAGTAATTTCAATATTAGGAAGCAGAAAAAATAGTCATCAAAGGCAATTCTTTGCTTTTTCATTCTGGGAAAAAAGCCCCTGATCTTCTCATCATCAGAAGGGAAAGACTGGATAATACATAGGAAAATGAATGTTTAGTGGGTATTCCCCCCAAACAAAGAATTGATTTGATCTACGTACAGGGTTGTTGCAGCATGACACAAAGAAGCGACACTCACACACTGAGATGTCCAAGACAAAAAAGGCAGGTTTATTTACAGACCTCAACATTTATAGAATTCCAACAGTGACCATGGATTGGAGGAAGAAGATCTTCCTCCCCAACCACACTGGTCAACCCAACAGTCCATCAACAGTCTCCTCCATATGAGAAGAATGTAAGTATGGTTAGACAGTTACAATAACAAATAGGTTCTTAATGTGAAAATCCTGAAAGACTCCATTGCAAAAGGTAAACACAGAAGGCTGAAATAGAACTTTAGAAAAACTTCTTAAAGAGACAGAGGAGAATATTAAAAACTCAGACAACACAGGGTCTGGTTGAGATAGAACTAATCCTCTTCATAGAAGTTGTTACGGTGCTGTGTTCTAGATTTGTGACCAAAGCCATGTTCCTAACTCAGGAATGTTTTGGCTGTTGCTGAGCAGTGCTTGCACAGCATCATGGCCATCTTTGTTTCTAATTTTTCCCTGAGAGTGAGTAGGCTGGAGTGGACAAAGCGGGAACAGCTGACCCCAATGGACCAAAGAAATATTCTATTCCATGTGCAATAATATAGTCAGCCATAAAATCCTGGAAAGAGTTTTCTAAGGTAGCTGTTGCTAGAGATCATATGACCATTGGGGGGAGGTGAAGAGTGCCGTTGCATTACTTGGGGCGTGTGTGTGTATATATATATTTGTTTTCCTTTTGTAACTCACTAATTTGTCCTTATCATGAGTCACTAGTTTCTTTCTTCTTTTTTCCTTTCCAATTCTCCATATAAATCAAATTTTGAGGTACACATAACTTTCTATTTTCATGATTTTCACTAGGAAAGCAAGAGAACAGTGCAGAGAAGTCCTAAGTTCCCTCACCTGTAATTATCAACTTTTGAATAAAGTTGCCATACATGTTTTAAGTTGTAATGCTAACCTTAATATACATATTTCGTGCAGACAAAATTCTTTGAGATTTATATAAATAAAAATACTGCCAAAAAAGTGCACAATAGCTCGTTCCTCTAGTGGACAAGTAATTGCTGAGACATTTGTGCATTCAAAGTGTGCGCTATGATGTAATACTGAACTGTATTACAGAATTGTGTATTCTGTAATTCACTGGCATCTGTAACTTCTATTTGTTCAAGATGTTCCCAGAAGCAGAGTAAGACTTTTAAACCTAATCTTTATTCTTAGTTAGAAATTGGACATAAAGGTATTAAGAGCAAATAAAACTGCAATTTCTACTTCAGTGAGATTTCATTATATTATTCTTATAGAAATATTCATTGAGTGAGTTTTTGAACTGAAAGATTGAAATATATAAAATGTTGGTAAATTAAGAAGGTGTAAAACGCGATGCGTGGATTTTAAAAAATAATGATTTTATATCTTGAAATAGATATACTTTTTAACTACAGTTTTAAGATGAAAATTAAATGAGGACAGAAGAAGAAAAGTCACACAATAACACTGAAAACCACCCATTATACATCAACATATACTATGTACATATACTTACAACCAAGTGTAGGAGAAAGAAAAGTTGGAATCTAAAAGTATTATATGAAAACAGGAAGGAGGAAAAGACAAACGAGAGGAGGAACACACTTTGAAAAGCTCATTAAAAAGTCTCCTATAAGACTTCTGTTAAGGCAGGCTGTGATGAAAGAGAAAGTAAACATGGTGAAGCGATCACATGGCAAATTTCTTGCTATTGTGAAAAGATACCTTATTAGGTGTGATAGCTTTATAAGGTTTCTTTTTTATAATTCCAATTTTCTACCTGTGCTCCTATTTTTCAGTATGCTGTTTTATGCCAGTGGTAAAAGAAATTTTCCTGGAATAGAGCAAGAAAAAATTGTTAGCTTCCTCTCATTTTTTCAAAAACTATGCTCTCATTTATGAGCCTATAAATACAGGGGAGAAAATTGATTAATAGCTAATTTGTAATGTCAATTCAATCCACCAACCCTAGCAGATTACTAAAAAATTTGACATTTTTCTAATAAAAACAACACTATTTATTTCAAAGTGCCTAGTAAGACATTGAGTTACTGTTACCAAAAGCAGATACAAAAGAGTGATGTCTTGAGGAACACTCTAATAACCCATTACAAATCCCCCAGGTAAGGAAATATCTCTATGACAGCCTTTAGCTTGAGTCTATTCATTTCTAAAAGTACTGTAATGGCAGTAACAGGATGGAAAGGAACGATTACTCGATACTAAACAGCTATTTTAAAGACCTCTTAAAACCATCATAGCTGTGTTTCATGATTCACTGAAGTTATATTCTTTTATAAAAGATTTAATTTGCCAGTTGTGACTAATTTTTAATTTGGTGCTTCTTATGTTTGATATCTCTATATTTTTCTTGTTTTCTGATACATTATTGGAATATGTTCCCCATGGTTAAGTGCCTTTTGGCTATAGAATGAGCCCACTCACATTTAATAAGAAATTAATAAGACTTACAATGATATAATCTCTGAATCCATTCTATTTTTTTCCATTTCTGACATTAGAAATGCAAATAACATTTGTTTTCATATTCCAGAAAACTACTAGAAGTTTGGTCACCAGGCTTAAAATCTTACGTTTCACGGAGAATTTAAAGTGATAATCAGCTATGGCCTTTTCCTGATGTTAGTATGTTACGTCTACTAAACAAATCTTTAATATGTTTGATTTATATGTTTAAAAACTGTTACTTCCAAAACTACCATTTCTGAAAAGTAGATAACTCATAGGTTATTTGTCCACCACATATCTAAATATATTCAAATTTCTAATAAAGGATCTAAAGAGTTTGGAATTATGATCTACTATGTTGATTGGCCATCTCTGATTTTAAAAAAATAATTCAGAAGTGTACTTTAATAGCTAAAACTGAAACAATCATCATTTTACTACCATTCCTAAAGAAATATTAACAGTCTTTATTTTGGATATGATTTTTTTGTTTTTCTTTGAAATTTCCGCTCTTTTAATTCTTTATCTATGCTTTTGTTCTGTCTTTATGTTTTTCTACCCTTCTCTAAAATAACTTCGTTCTTTGACAACTCACATTCCAGCTGATCTTCTGGTCATACAGTATACTGAAAAATAATTAGCATTGCTTCAGTTTTAATATTCTATGTCTCTACTTGCATTAATAAGGAGTAAAAATATTATATAAAATTCCTAACAAGTAAGAGAATTGCCTTACCAGACCTTTAGCAAAGCCTATTGCTGTTACTTTACATGGTTTAATCATCTTTTTTTTTTCCCCTTTTCTTACCTGTAACTAAAATCAATCCCTTTTCTTTCCCACCAGCTTTTCTAGTACCATATGGTGCTCTAACCAGATGAGAAATGAAGGATCATATTTGGATTTCATATTATCTTTAAAATTTACAGAAGACAGACCAGAAAATAGATGATAGATGACAGAGAATATCTGTGTACTTTCTCTCTGTCCAACAGATTGCTTATCAGCAAATTCTAAGAAATGGTTCAATCCCAAAATTTTGCTTGTGTACTTCCTGCCAATCTTAATTCCATGAAATACATGAACAGCAAGCCAATGTATGTTTGTTTTTATTTTCTTATTTGTCTTCTTAAATTCTACTTTAAAAAAAGAAAGGTTTTACACTCCTGAGGAAATGCACACATGACTTTATGTGGCACTTCAGAAACCATTCTATTTTTAATAAAGTCATTGAACTTTCTGTAATAAATTAATTCATCTCTAAAATAAAAATATTGAACTGAAGAGCTCTTTATTTAATCCACTATAATATTACCCAATGGGGGAAGCTCATAAGAGGATGAGCTTCCTCTTATTTCCTTGTTCTTGAAACACGTAATCTGAAAGCATGCAATGCCTCTGAGATGTAACTGAGGAAGAATAGCAACATTGCCCACTGTTTGTCCTGATTTTACTGAGAGCTTCATATTTCACTGATCTTTTTTTCAATTTAGCTGTGTAATTCAAAAATTAGGTAATTCATATTAGTTATTGCTATTGTTTAAATTTTTGTCATTGCTTTTCTTTGTTTTGTTTTCCTACAGATCTGCTAGCAGTAATGTTTTTACCTCAATTCTAACTGTGGTAAACTATTTAAATTAAGCAACTTCTTACTCTCATTTTTTATTATCCATATGGGAATCATAAATGCCACAGGATTTGCATATCAATTACAGGAAGATGTTATATTGGAAAGGGTAATAAATTACCTATTCCTAATGACGATTAAGTTATGTTGTACAATACACATCACCTTCACAGCAGATCTTGACATCATCCCAAAAGAAGCAGCAAACACAACTTTTCAGTTCTCATGGGAAAATGAAAATGGATAACAGACATTATTTCATAAGGTTGTTTGTTGTATTTTTTTCTAGTCTTTTGGTTATTTTATTCTGGAGTTGTAAAACATTGTTAGGTGCTGTCTTAATGATCATACCACAAAATTATAAGATAGCCTTCTAACCACAATATTATAAAATAACCTTTCAATCCAGCAAGTCAGAATAAAAACTTATTCTGTGTTTTCTTAGTGTAAATAAGAGAGGATCTGAAGCTGCCTTTTGTGGTACAGTAATCAAACTTCTGTTGTAATAGCTCTAAGTTTTCTGGTGTATTTCTGTGAGACTAAAGTATGCCTCTGCTTTTCCTTAATCCTTTTTCTCTAGTTCTAATCCATCTTTTAGTGGAATCGACAAAAATATTCTTGCAGTATTGGAAGATGTACCTAGCCATTGTGGTCCTTTGCCTAGGTTTAAGGGTTTAAAAAAACCCAAAAAAACAACAAAACACTGTAGAGCAGTTCTCCTACGTCTTCACATGAAATTGTATGGCTTAAGATCCAATTTGTCCAAAGCAGTAGAAATGGTCATTGAAGTCAAGTGGCTAAAAGAGACATGGTGGGCTCATTAGCCCTCACCAGCAGAAAGAAATTCTAGATGGGGGAGAATGAACAGAAAAAAGTTACAGAAAGGTCAGATTTACTCCTTTTAAAAAAACTTTCTGGATCAGAACTCCTGTTCTGCTCTTTTGTATTCAAGAGTAGACGAAGAACCCTTAAAAAGTGATCTCAGCCATTCCTCATACGGCTTTCCTGCAAGACCCTTCACCATCTTTGTTCCCTCCTTTGGACACTCTTTAGTATCTGTCTTATACTGTGGCACTCAAAACTGCCCCCAGCACTGCAGGCTGCCCCAGTGCAGAGCAGAGCGGGACAATCTGTCTTGGGTTGTGGAGCCAGGGGTGTATATTTTATTTTCATCTGTTAAAAGCAGTTGAGGANGTGGGGGTGAGAGGTTTACATTCCCCATTCTAAGGGAAACTCCAGTTTCCCAGGCAGATACCTGTCTTTCCAAACCAAGACACAATCGTCTCCTTTGTCCAGCTGGCCATGCTGTGCCTGATGCCCACCAAGGACATGTTTGGCCCTCCTGGCTGCCAGGGCACTGCTCATTCATATTCAACTTTCTGTCAACCAGAATCCCAAGACCCTTTCCGCAGCACTGCTTTCCAGCATCTCATTCCCCAGTCTGTACATTCATCCACGACTGCTCTGACCCAGGTGCAGAATCCACCACTTTCCCTGGCTGAAATTCATATGGTCAGTGATTGTCCAGTACTCTAATTTGTCTCTCTGCAGGGTCTTTCTTGCCTTTGAGGGAGTAAACAGTTCCTCCCAGTTTAGTATTATTGGCAAACTTACTTAGTATTCCTTTAAGTCCTGTGTCCAAGTAATTTCTGAAGATGTTCAAGAACACAGGACTGATGATGGAGCCCTGTGGAACCCCACTAGTGACAGGTCACCAGTCTGATGACACTCCATTCACTATAACCCTTTGCATTCAATCTATGAGCCAGTTGCTCACCCATCACATGATGGGTTTATCCAGCTGTGTGCTGGATATTTTGTCCAGAAGGATACTGTAAGAGACAGTATCAAATCAAATCAAATATTACTGAAATCCAGAAATATTATATCAATTGGCTTCCCTTGATCAACATTGGGTTACCTTGTCCTAAAAGGAAATTGTCTTTTATAAGCAAGACTTTCCCCTCACGAAGCTGTGACTGATACTGTGTTGTTTTTCAGACGTTTTTCTAGAACTCCCAGAATAGTCTTCTACATGATTTTATCAGTCACATAAGAACCTAGTATGTTCAAATGAAAATGTATAATGTAAAACCTGTTTGGCTACAGCTTTAGCTATGGTATTTAGGAAGGATTTAGGGCAATTTCAGAGCTGTAGTCTTCTGGTTCAGCCAAGTTACAGAAAGGTAGAAAAGAGTAGAAGTGAAGTATGGAACTGTCAGGTCTAACTTGAATTCTTGAGAAAATACTAGAGAAAATGGGAAGTTGAACTATTTATAAGAATCTGAAGCCAACAAAAATATGACAGTCCCTAAGTAAAATGAATTCCTCAAGAGAAAAATGTGTGAAACCATTGTAATTTCTGTTTTGAGGTGGTAGTAAACTTTTGGGATAAGGAAGAAGGTTCTATATATCTTGATTCATCATCATTCTTATAAGGGAATCCAAGGGGACACTGTCTCAGTGAAACTACAACTGAGTGACATGTAACTCACTGGAAAAAAAAAAAAGTATTAAAAGATGATAGTGATTCATTGTGGAAAAGAACATCACTGGAATTATTTTGGGTCCACTAATGCTTTTCATTAATGTTCCTTATCAATGACCTGGATTATTGAATTAGGAATATTGTGTCTGAATGTGCAGATGGCACCAATCTGGGAGAGAGGCAGGCAAAAACTCTAGCAGTGTTCTTGAAAAGAAAGAAGGTTCAGCTGAGCAAAGATGAATCCTCTTTGACAGTCATAAACAAATTCATAGAAAAATGGAAGCAACCAGGCAGTAATTTGCAAAAACACATCCAGAGATTTCAGGCTAAATGAGATTGAGTTATGTACTTGTGTTGTTGAAAAAGAAATCTCCACCCTCAGACATTTTTCAGAGAGTTCTGCTTGTGCTAGAAGTGATGTATCTCCCTGCTCTACACCAGAGTGTACCAGCAGGCTCCTGCCAATCTGACCTTGCCTTGCTGACTTTGACTTCCAGGCTTCTTCTCAGGCCTGCTTTGTCACTGCAGGTTTCTGGTCATCACTGTGCCGTGCTAGACCTGATTATCAGCAATGGACCTCCTCGGCTTCTCTCATTTAGGTGCTGTGGGACTGTATTGCTTGTCAGCGAGTTGTGCCCTGCCTGCTTTGCTGTCATATGACATATATGAATAATAAAATTTGATTAAATTTACTAAATTAAAGCTATCTGAACACAGTACTTTAAAATATGGTACTGACGTATACTCTGCATACAGAGTCAGCACAGGATATGACTGGAATATGTGTTGGTAACCACTACATATCTCACAAAGTTTATTAATATTTATTGCTCCAAAGGATTTGTGCCTATATATGGAGCTGTAGCTATTCAGATTTCAATCACATTATATTATTATCCATAACGCCAGATTTCATTGGTGAATGAAGATTATTATCAGAAAAGCACTTGTGTTTGTGTTCAATCAGTAGTGACCAAACTATTAGAGTGCATCTTGTTTCTCACCTCCAAAGAACTCAATTTAATCTGACAATTTTTAAATATGTCAGATAACTCATATTTGGGTACGCAGTGATTCTGTGATGGACTACATTCATGCAATGAAAATAACAGTGCCCTTTAACTCTCCTGTGTTGGAGCATAACTGAAGCATGTGTAGCCAAAAATTAATCTCCAGAGTTGAGCAGACCCTGCAAATATATCAGTGAAGGGAAATTAATGTGCCTGTGCCAAGAACTTCTGCTTTAGCACAGAGGTGACTAGGACAAACTGGCCAACAGTAATTACTTAGTAAAAGCGTAGAAGAGGGCCAAAAAGGGCTGTAGATTCAGGCTCACACAGGGCATGATTCTGGTTCTGTTAGCTCTGCCTGTGGCATCTGTCTCCTGGGAACTGTCTCAATCAGTTCTGAATTCTGAATCAGAATTGTTCTTAGAATAAATCCATTAGTAGCCTGTATGAAATCACCTTTGTTGCCTGTGTCAGGGACATTGGCTTGCCACCATTGTCATATTAGTTTTTACAGTAAATAACCTAATATGGCTGAGGCAGTACTTCTGGGATATGAAGAATATTTTAAAATATACATATATTTGTTGATACCAAATTGAGTTAGTGGTAAGCAGAAGGTGAACTGACTGCTCTTTCAAGTTCCTCTCCAGACTAAATTAAGCTGAAATGATGCACAGAATTTTTTGCTGAAAAACTACTTTTTCAGTCTTCCAATCAGAAAATCTTACCACAAAATTCAAACCAATTACAATTACAAAATTGTAATGATTACTTTTCAGCTTCCAGTATAGGTTTTTGAGGAATAGCCAATGAAATATAATTTATCAGAAAATGCTGACATGATGGGATAAAAGCAGACTTTTGGCCTAGAAGCTTTATTTTTTTTCACTTATTACTTAGTTGAGAAAACTTTGCAAAAGATCTAATACTCATGAAGTATTTCAAAGCTTATGACAGAAAATTGAATTGCAAATCTTAAAATTCTTTTGCCTTGGAGTATTTATTTATTTATTTGTTTGTTTGTTTGTTTGTTTGTTTATTGCAGGACTGACATATGTAGGAAAAAACCTGATGTACAAATACCCTAAGTACTCATGAAAGTACAGTCTTACAGCTTGTTAAACTTTCTTTCAGACTATGTGTACATAAACACAAATTTTGACTTTTCCCCAACCTCTGCTGTAAATAAAGCAGCTCATTTTCTCATGAGAACAGAACAATCTGAATTTTTCAGATTGTGGCTATTGTTAGATCAGAATGCCTGCTTGTGAAAATGAGCAGTCTTCAGAGAACATGACTTTCTTAAAGTTGCATTGCCATGATTTCTCAGTCTCTTACCTTTTGGAACATGAAGTTTTAAAACTTTTAGAAGACAACTCTGTTATTCTAATCTAATTGTTGAAGTTTGAATTGTCTTTACCAAGGATTAACGGGTTTTGTTCTCCGAGTTGCAGACACAATATATGTAAGAAGGATAAAACAGAGAAAATTGCATCTTCACTGTGTCTCTTATAGTTGTGATTGGTTTCTTCAATACAGCAATCGCATCTATTTATTAGAGGAGATGGTCACAATAGAGCAGTTTCTTCTTGTATTGTCTGAGGCAAGAGCATTATTTGTTTTCCCTGCCTTTCATGTTGTGGTGGGCTGACCCTGGCTGGATGCCAGGTACCTGTCAAAGGGACTTTATCTCTGTCCTTGGCAAACATAAGGGGTGTGGGTGTGTGTGTGTGAAAATATAAGGTAAGGCTACTGAGTTCAAATAAGGACTGGGAGAGATCACTTACACATTACTGTCACTGTCGAAAATTAACTGAATTTACTACTAATCCAACCCAGAGCAGGAAAATGAGAAGTCAAACAAATCTTAAAAACACCTTCCCCCCTATCCCGCTTCCGTTACCCCCCAGTGGTGCAGGAAGACAGGAAATGGGGATTATGGTCAGTTCACCCCAGGCTGTTTGTGCTGCTTCTCAGGGACAGGAGTCCTTCCCCTGCTTCAGTTGTGAGGGCCCTGCCATGGGAGACAGTACTCTGTGAACTCCAGTGAGAGTCCTTTCTACAGGCTGCAGTTCTTCATGAACTGCTCAGGCTTGGGTCCCTTTTCCATGGGATGCAGTCCTTCAGGGACAGCCTGCTCCAGTGTGATTTCCTCCACAAGGCTACAAGTCCTACCAGGAAACCTGCTCCAGAGTGGGCTCCTCTGTCCACAGGTCTGCAAACCCCTGCCAGCAGCCTCCTCTAGCGTGCAATTCCCATGAGTTCACAGCCTCCTTGCAGTCATCCACTTTGCTCCATGGGCATGGAGGAGCTCCATGGGCTGCAGGGGCATAGTTGCCTCACCATGGGCTGCACCATGGGCTGCAGGGGAATCTCAGCTCTGGCACCTGGAGCACCTCCTGCCGCTCCTTCTTCGCTCACCTTGGTGTCTGCAGAGCTGTTCCTCTTGTTCTTACCCACTTTTCTCTGGCCACAATTACATCCGTGCAATCACTTTTTTCCTCCTTAAATATTATCACAGAAGGATTACTGCCATTTGCTGATGGTCTTGGCCTTGGCCTTGGCCAGCAGGGGTCTGTCCTGGAGGCAGCTGGCATTGATTCTGTCAGACATGGGAGAAGCTTCTGGCAACTTCTCAGAGAAACCACCCCTGTAAACCCCCAGCCTGCTACCAAAACCTGGCCAAGCAAACCCAATACACATGCCAAAGTGATGATTTTTCCTCTTTATTACCCTTTTTCTGTTTTGTTCAACACTGCCATTATTAATTGTATATTGTTTACAATTTTTACATTTTGTATAATTTTTTTCAATAAGTAAATTTTTTATATTTGTAATTCCAGGAGACCCAAAAGCGGAATTTCATTATGATAGATATTGAATGGCAAAAACAACTGCAACCCCTCTATCCCAAAAATCAAATTAATGAAATGGTTTTATATATAATTATTATTGCATTCAGTACAAATAAAGAAAAATTGGCAACCTATTATGTAAGAATCCTAATGACAATGAAAATATTGTCCAGGTTTTACATGAATTTATTAAATTCTGGCATTTCTTTTTTTCTTTCCTTATTTCAGTTTGTTTAAGCTTTTCTCAGATGTGATTTTAACAGGAACCATAAAACTTTTTCCCTAGAAGTACTATTTGTTCAATAAGAGTGAATGAATGCACATCAAATCCTGCTGGCTCTGACAATAACCCTTAATGTGAGGTTTCAGTTAATAGTTTCAGATGTACCTGCCATCCAGAATATAAGGAGCCATGTAGTGAAATTGCCATAAATCACTGTGTGGCTGGACTATGTCAGAATTGATCACAATTCAGTGATCTCCCTGGAGAGTTTAAGTGCCATAGTCTGACTAGTAAAAATCACTTTTGTCATGAGGCATTTAGGTTTGTCAAAAAGAAATGTCTCAAGAATGTAAATGTGGCATTTAAATATATATATATATATATATTCTGTTGCTAATTTTTCCTTATCTAAACTTATGAAATATCTTTTGAATATCTGTAATAGAAAAATAAATCAAAATGTGCTCCTTTCTTTTTGTAGGAAATAATACATTCTTAAATCCTGCAACTGAATGTGTTTTGATAAGGAGCCTTATATGTAACCAGATGTTTAATATTAAAATTGAGCCCTGAAACCACTACCCTTTGTTTTTCAACTTAGTATAGTGACTTCTTTAAGTAGATCAGATTGCTCAAAGCCCAATAATCCATGCTGTAATACTTTGATAATTAATTCAAAACACAGAAATAAAAGGATACATAGGGTAAAATTTTTATTTCAAATCTATAAAGTTATTATGAATATTAATTTTTATTTCATCAAGCAAAAAAAAAACCTGTTGGCTTTTCTATATTTATTATCTCTGCTTCGATGAAAGTCACACATGCAACAGCTATAGATATATCTGTGTGTAGCTGTTACCATCATTGTTCAACATTTCCATTTTATTTCTTTACTATAATTTTTTTATATTAGGTTTATGTAGTAGTTCATTATGCAGATGTTAAGAGCCCTTTACAAAGGCAAAAATGAGAGACTTAAATTTTTAATGGCAATCAACAAGGAGAAAAACTTCAGCTGTGCAAGAATATTGCACAGCTGGTGCTTAGGATGGAATTGAAACATAGCTTAAAGTCACCTTTCTGCATCTACTGATTTAGAAGCTGACTGCATGTGTAGGGCAGTTTTAATATGCATTGCCTTGAATTTATGCCTCAAAGAGTTGTTCAACAAGCCAGAATTTGTAAAGTGCAGTATGTTCCAGCAATCTATCCTGATAGTCAGAAGCTGCTGTCTTCCCTCATGTAACAAGATGTTCAAAAGTTAAAAAATCTTCCAGATCAGGAGGTCTTCAGTCACACTTTAAGAACATGGTTTATATTTCTTTTAGTTTAAAAACTATGTCCAAGCAGTACTGAACTTGTGAAATTTTGTAATTATTTATTATACTCAACTGCATTTAATAAACATTGTAAAAACTAGGTTATGTTTAGTTTTTAAAGCTATCAAGCATACTGTAGGGATACAGATTTATTTGAACATCTTTGACCAAAGAGTCTTTCTTTTTGTCTAAAAATTTGATTAACGCAATGTCAGATATGGGGCAACTCAATGGCACACTGGAATCTGTCATACTGATACCGGTACTACTGAAGTACGGCATTACTTTATAAATATATTTTTAAATTAAATATGAAGTTCAGATCTTCATCCAGATTTGGTATTTAAGTTTGTAAGACTGGAATTCATTATATTTAACTCACTGAACCAAATCTCTGGTTTAAGTCTTTAGTGGTTTTTCATGCTGCACTTGTTATATTATAATAAATTAGTCCAGTCTATTTTGATCTTTGTTGCACTAAAAAATATTTAGAAAACTTTTAAGTGCTCAGCTAATAGGAGACCAGAAAAGTGTAAAACTTATGCCTCACTAAGTTTTTATGACCAAACCAAAATGTCTAAAATTTGAAACTTTGCATTTATATTCAGCATTTGGATACTAGCTACACACACATGAATTGATTTTTCAACTGCTTTATATCACTTAGTTAAATAAATTTATTGGGTTTCAAAACAAAATCAGTCAAACAAAAAATATTTACTTGCAACTATTTATTGTGTATGTTTAAAAATAAAAATACTTTCATCAATAAAAATTATTATTTCCTTGATGCCTATTGTATTTTGAATGATTTTTATTACAATTTGAAGTACAGCTTTATCATTGACTTTATCATTATGACTTTGTTCCATTTGGAGTTGCTTTGTTTATGAGACTGAATATTTTACTGAATATTCAAGGAAATATTCAAGAATATTCAAGAAAATTCAAGGAAACTGAACATTCAAGGAAACTGGAATATTTTACTCTATCCTAAATAAGATTTCACAACATAAGAAAAGTACACATTTTATTGTTCTATGACTTGTCTGTTTTCTCAGACTAAATGTAATAAATTTCCTAAGTCATCTGTTACTCTATTTTTTGACAGGTTTTACTGGTGAGTTATGTGAAGCAGATGTTGCTGCCTGCCTATCACAACCATGTGGAGCCTCCAGCATCTGTAAAGATATTGTAGGTGGCTATCTTTGTTTCTGTGCTCCTGGTTTTATAGGTGAGTTCATAGAAGTGCTGTTTAACATGTTTCATTTCAGTCAGTCCTAAATCAGAGAAAAGAAGTTGATTCAAAAGTAACAATAGATAATTTAGCAGTGAGCCTCTGATTCAGGCAGAAATAACTTTTGTTTCCTGGCACACAAAAGTACTTGGCTGAGTAAGAGTATTCAGCTGTAAAAAATACTGACTACAAGGGACTATTTCCACTCCAATTACTCTTTATATTATTTTAGACATGGTGTCTGTCTTACACTGATGTGATTTGAACTCCCAGTCATATGCAAGTTGGCCTTAATTTATCCCCTTTGTGCTCTCTGTAATAATAAGGCTGCAGTAACAAGGGTCTCAACTGTCAAACCTACATCCAAGATCCTGGGCAGGTTTAACTACTCATGTTTGCATCTACCCTGCAGGCCATTGTCATTAGACTGACTAGATTAAAATTAGTTTGGTTATGTCAACATACTTACTTGGTATTTTCAGATGACAGTGTAAAAAAAAAAAATCTTTCTAGATACATATACAGGTATTTTTAATCAACTACATGGTGAAATAATCAAGGGCAGTAGAAATTCCCTGAGCGGCAGATCAGCTGTGCTACCCAGATCCATCCTGTCTAACTCCAGGAACTTTGACAGGGCTCCAAAAGCAGGAATTAGATGACTAAAATCTCCCTCGATAGTCAAGGAGGACACAGACAACTGTAGGAATTGAGATTTTGAGAAGACTGCATAGCTCTTAACTTGCTGCTCTACATCCTTACATAAGTACTGATTTAGATTAAATAATCTGCAACTTAAGAGCTGTAGTATTTGTTTCTTTAATGCAATGAAATGGTTTCTCTTATTTCTATGGTTGGTTAATTTTATTATTATTATAAAAATATAAAACAAAATTGTATGATGTTACTTGTGATAATCCTTGGTGAGATTTTTTTTAATGAAAAGTTTGTTTAAATTCTTATATCTATATAACAGTGGATCAGTAATTTATATTTTTTCTGTGGTCCACTAAAACCCTCAAAATCCCTCAGAAGCAATCAGGAGCTTTATCTATCTTGAAGCATTAGTAACAATGAGTTTGATGCCAGAAAAAAAAATAGATACATCATTCACAGCTAGAAATCAACATCAATACTTTTTGCTCTGCATATTTACAAATATATGCCAATATCTAACTTTCTGATTTTTAATTTTTACAAAATAAGAAAATATTTGTCCATAATGAAAACATTTCCCGATATTTCCTATAAAGAGTTTTAAAACAAAACCATAAATTAATAAATTAAACCATAAATGAAAAAATGAGATGATAGAGAAAGGCTATTGTTTTGGTTTTTTTTCTTGGAAACCATATTTACACTTGCGATGTTTTAGGAAAACTCAAGGCTTTCTTGCCCTTAAAATATTCAAGTTTTTGAGTACATCTGTAATGGACTCTACAAAATCTTCATTGAACATTATATTCTGCTTTTTCCTTTAATCAAAAAGAAATTAATTCCCCAAAGGCAATTTATGGCTCATTGGTAAAATCTTGCTCCCTGTACCTAAGATCAGTTATTTCATTTTGTTGTTGCTGCCTGCACTGATGATTCACCAGTGGTGTGTTCCTAATTAAATAAATCCTTCACTTGTTTCCAGGTCAAAACTGTGAGATTGAAGTGGATGAGTGTCTTAGTGACCCTTGTCACAATGGAGCTACCTGTGTTGACCACCTGAATGCCTTCAGTTGCATCTGTCCAGATGGATTTGAAGGTATAAAAAAAATCCACCAAATGATAACTTTGTAAACCTACTCACAGTTTTACACTATTTTTTTAACATATCAGATGAGATGCATGTATTCATATGAGTGTCATCTGAAGTCATAAACATGTCAGCTAGAAGAAGTGTATCTTGACTAAATTACCTATTTTGTTTTCATGATAGCATGGAACTAGTTTTCTGCTAACTTGTGTCTTGGCTGTTGAAAATGGATCTGTGGGATTCAGTGAAATTGTGCAAAATTTTCTGCAAGCTTTTTAAATATTTTGAAGCTTTAGTATCCTTGATTTGAGAAAAAAAATACAACTGTGTGGTAAAGGTTTTCATTTTGGCATATTTGTACAATTTATATGAAAAATTTAATCACTTTGATAAGTGGATGCATTAAAAAAATAGCCGCAGCTATGCTTTCGGCTTAGACCAGGAATTTAAAGTGTATCCATTTTCTTTTTAAAGCACCATTTTTAAAACATCATGGATATTTAATCATGAAAATACAAATCAGTCCATAATTTAAATGTCCCAGTGCAAAATAGTACATTTCTACCACTCATATACTCAGAAAAAATATTCCTTGCATTTTTATTTCTTTAAATGCTTTTAACTTCCTGAATCATGCAATTGATGCAATTTTTCATTTATTCTTCAAATGATAAAGAATTTGGTTCACTGAAGAATATTAACAATAAAGTATTTTTATACTTCGAGTAGTTATGTGGGTTTTTTATAGTCTAGATCGGAATACGTTTTCTTCTTGTCTATAACAGATTTCTTTTTCAGTTTTTTGGGAGTTTTGCCTTATCATGAACATAAAAGGAATTTCCTCTCATGCCCCTGTAATTACTTTGATAAATGTATACTTAATGTATACTTAATTATATTTAATGTAATTAGGTTTCTGTTCTTCTATATTTATGTAATAAGAAAATTGTCTGCTTTAAGGCTTAGTAAACTATTTGATGACTGTACTTTAAATATTTTTGAAAAATTAGTGAACAACTTATTCAGAAGATGAACATGTCATAAATACTCAGATCTGAATATAAAAAGGGTGTCAAATAGATTCTGATGTGTGAGTTATATTCAGTTAAAATAAATGTCAGTCTTTATCTAAAGGTGCTATGGAATAACTAATTTCCCCCTTCCTTGATTGTACATTCATAGGTACAACTTGTGAAGCAAATATAAATGAATGTCAGTCTTCTCCCTGTCTTCATAATGCCTCATGTGCAGACCTTATTGGTGGCTATAAATGCATTTGTCTGCCTGGGTTTACTGGTGAGTTGATTTCATAGTAAACCTTGTTTTCCACAGCCAGATAGTCCACAAAGCATCCATTAAGAAATTATTGACTAATTTTCTTGTGCTTTATTGTCGTTTCTCTTTACCTGCCCTGATCTAATGTTTAATTTACATTCTAACAAACTGGAACACTGAGTGCACCTGTAAACTACATAGCACAAGATGAATTAGTCTGCATTTAAAAAGGCCTCCAAAGCTTGCACACATAAGGAAGACTAGTCACCATTTAGCAACTCAGAAATAAGCTGGTATGTATTTCTGGTTACAAGAACAAAATGGATGCTGATATTAGTGTGGCTGCTTATTTGGCTGATGTATATTAGATTATCTTCACAAGTTGTTTGAAATTTTTGTGGTGCAAATGAATTAGAAATTGGCATCTGATTTTTTAGTAAGTGTTCAAAACTTTTGTCTTTTCAAAGGTGCAAGATGTGAAACAGATATAGATGAGTGTGCTTCATTTCCCTGCAAGAATGGAGCCACCTGCATTGACCAACCTGGTAATTATTTCTGCCAATGTGTGGCTCCGTTTAAAGGTAATGAACACCAAGGGAGAGGGGAAAGCAAACATAACTAACTTTAGAAGGCATTTCTTTAACTTGTCTAAATGCATTTCAATCTTCCTACAACATTAATAGCCCTTCACTTTCTCCAACAAAGCTTTCAAAGTGACCAGCTCATATGCCTTCAGCTGCAAGTAAGGTGAAGGGAACATTGTTTATACACCTGCTAGGTGCGTTCCTTTATTAAACAAAATTGATACTTTAAAATCAGTTTGTTAACAGAATAAAATTTCTTATGTAGGTAATAGGAAGTATATACCCATCTAGCTGCCATTACAAAGACTGGTTGATTTTCTACACAGTTTTCTCTCTAATTTTATTGATATTCTCTACATTATTTTATCATTTTTAGAAAACAATCTTTAACAACCTTGGAATCCAGAAACTGTGTGATTATTTCTCTTGATGCTTTTAAAAGAAATATACTTAAATTGCAAAGGTTATGGTGACCTTTTTCATATAAATTTTGGGGTTAAACACTTACTGCTTAAATAATTTATAGTAACAAATTGTGTGGTGTTCTTGAGCAATTCTAGTTCAAGTGATAGTCTCAATTAAAAGCACCTATTGATTTATAAGTTAAATATAAACATATTTTTCCTCCAGCAGTTCAATATAATAATACTTGCTTAGAATTCCAGAACAATCATTAAAAGGCCATTTTCCTGGTATGTTGAGACAGCAGGACTTTTCCCCTTTAGGGAAGATGGTTGAATAAAATTTATTATTCATGAGCTCATGAACAAACACTCATGTTTGTTCTTCTTATTTTAATTAATGGTCAAAATTTAGTTTGTAATTTTTTTTTTAGTTTTAATTTGTGTTGTACTGAATAAAATCCACTACAATAACAGGTAAATGACTACTGCAGTATCAGAATTGTCTCTGTGCAGAAAGATATAGAATAATTTTCAGTACATGGTTAGAAAGACTAGTCTCTTGAGCACATCTTACAAAAGGAACCAGATCTCCAGCAGACTTTGATATTCATTTAGGTATTTAAGTAAGTAATTAAAAATTCAGAAAGTCAACCTTTCTGTAATCATCCTTCAAGAGACTAGCAGTGTCTCATGTACTCAATGAAAAAGGTAAGCCCTGATGGCAAGACTATAACATGTAACTGAGATCCTCTGAGAACATTATAGGAGGACGTAGTAATGGCCTGCTAGGCCACTGAGACACTCACAAGTCTATGAGGCCAGATGGGATACACCTGAGGGTACTGAGGAACTGCAAGAAGAGCTCACAAAAATTCTCTCCATCATTTGTCATCAGTTCTGGCTAACTGGGAAGGTCACAGGTGACTGGAAGTTGACCAGTGTGATGCCCACTCTCACAATGGGTTGGAAGGAAGATTCAGAGAACTACAGGCTTGCCAGCCTGGCCTTGGCATCTGGCAAGATTATGGACAGATTATTTTGAGTGTGATCACATGGCATATAGAAGACAACCAGAGGATCAGGCCCAGACATGTGGGTTTAGGATAGATAGGTCCTGCTTGACCAACCTCATCTCCTTTTGTGATCAGGTGACCCACCTCATAGGTGAGAAGGCTGTGGATGTTGTCATCCATTTCATCAAAGCCTTTGACAGTACCTCCAAGAGCATACTCCTGGAGAAGCTGGTAATCCATGGCTAAAACAGGTGCATTCTTCACCGAGTTAAGAACTGGCTGGATGACCAGGCTCAGAGAGCGTAGGTGAATGGAGTCACATTCATGTGATGGCTGGTCACTGTTGGGGTTCCCCAGGACTCAATATTGGGTCCAGTCTTATTTAATATCTCTGCCAATGATCTGTGTGAGAGCCCCAATGACACCCTCAATCAGTTTGCAGATGACACCAAGTTGGGTGGGATTGTTGATCTGTTGGATGTTAGGAAGGCTCTGCAGAGGGATCAGGACAGGCTGGTTTAGTGGGCCAAGGTCAGTGGTGAGGTTCAATAAGACAAAGTGAAGGATCCTACACTTCGGTCACGGCAACCCTATTCATCCCTACAGGTTGTGGACAGAGTGACTGGAAAGCTGTCCAGCAGAAAAGAACCTAGGGTTGATGGAGTTTGAGTATGAGCCAGGGTGTGCCCAGGTGGCCAAGAAGGCCAGGGGCATCCTGGCCTGGTTCAGCAATAGTGTGGCCAGCAGGACCAGTGATTGTCCCTCTGTACTTGGCACTGGTGAAGCCACACCTGGAGTGCTGTGTCCAGTTCTGGGCCTCTCACTGCAAGAAAGACATTGAGGGGCTGGAGCATGTGCAGATGAAGGCAACAGAGCAGGTAAAGGTCCTGGAGTGTAAGTCATATCAGGAGTAGCTAAGGGAGCTGGGGTTGCTTAGCTTGTAGAGGAGGCGGCTCAGAGGTGACCTTATCACTCTCTACAACTTCCTGAAAGGAGATTGTACCAAGGTGGGGGTTGTCCTCTTCTCCCAAGCAGGCAGCAGTAGGACAAGAGAGCGTGGCCTCAAGCTGAACCAGGAAAGGTTCAATACCAGGAAGAATTTCTTCATTGAAAGGGTGATTAAGCATTGGAATGCGTTGTCCAGGGAAGTACAAGCATTGCCATCCCAGGAGGCGTTCAGGAAAAGATTGGACATGGCACTTAGTGTTGTGGTTTAATTGACAAGGTGGTGATTAGTCACAGGTTGGACTCAGTGATCTTGGAGGTCATATAGGTCCAATATAAATGTTTCTATGATTGCTTTCTATGATAAGATTTTTTTTTATGCAGGCTATCTAAGGCTGTGTGCTTCTTTACAGCTTTATTCAACACCTTTCAAGATCAAATTCTTATACAGATTTTTCCCTAGATTTATATGGGTATAAATAAAAGTAGATTTAGTTTCATATGAAAGCGCTACCTCTGTCTCACACCATCTGTTTGTTTAGTGTTAAACTGCTGTAAATGTAGCCTTTAACAGATTCACAGGAAGCCAACATAATGGTTAGTTAAACTGTTTTCAAATTGTGTGGCTATATTCAGGGTATTTTAATGAACAGCTTTGTGTGCACTAATTACAGATTACAGAATTACTTAGTTAAGAGAGTGCATACATGATGTTAATGGCAAAAATTATATAGGAACACCTGTTTTGGTTTTGAGTATTTTCACAGATTTTCTTTCTTCTGATATCCTCAGTGGAAAACAAAAAATGCTGTATTACAAATGCTGTCATTTACCTGGAAAGCAATCTGAAGATGTATTTCCATAGTATATTGCAATGATTTGATTGTTCCATCATAAAATCTGACTTGAAGGCTATGCACTATTACTAGGAACATGTATCAGGAACATGTACCAGCTGCTTAGGATATGTGTAGAAGGTCTCTACTATATAGAATGTGGAAATAAGGAATTCAGAGCATAGTTTGGACATTCAAGTGCATTCATACAAAAGACAGCCTGTCAGATTAAGCCAGAAGTTGATTCTATATATAGAAACTGGCTGACATTCATTTATCTTGCTTTTGTTATTATTTCCTTGACTATTGTTATTTGCTTATTTTGACAAGGAGACTAAGGAAGATTATGACCAGAAAGTTTTGATTTTTTCTTTTATCTTCCCCTTCATTTCCTCACATTTTTTAAAAACGAAAGTTTTTGCTTTCTTCTCATTTCAAGTCTTCTGAGAATAAGATAGCTGCTATTCATTTTTATGCGAGGCAAACTTTATAATATCCAAATGAGATTTTTGTATTTTAAAAACTTTTATGCTAGTTGTATATAAATATGAAAAATCATCAGAAATTTATTAAAGTATTACTGCATACTCATAATTTTGTGTATTATTCTTGGGAGGAACAGTGGATTTCTTTGTTTGGGTCTTTTAAAGCACAGATTTGTCTACTTAGAAAAAATGTTTTAACTCATTCCATTTGCTTGCATAGAATAATGGAAGACATCAAAGGCTTTTAATAAAAATTATGTTTGGGCAGTAATATATATATCTAGATTTTTCTTCAAATGTCTCTAGTCCAGGTTGTGAAAATTAACTCTACAGGTCTGATATGTGTATTAAGTTTTACTTCTGCTGTGGGCACCACCTATTTTTTAGAAAATTCAATTTTCACAAAGTGATTTGAGAGCACTGAGGAATTATATCTTCTGATGCTGCTGGTGTAACCTTAACAAAACTAATGCATTCCTCTCAATTAGTGTTCCCCTGAGAGTGGATTTCCTCCCATGTAGTGTAGATCATGGTCTTTTTATAAATTCTAGTATTTCATTGGAATTTTTGCCACTGAAATTACTACATTTGACTTTCCAAATGTTCAGACAGCTTTAGGGTACTAGCAGTCCACCTATGTATAATTCAAGAGAAAACTGAATGAACCTATAAGACTTTCAGATATGAAATAACATCCTTGTCAAAACATCTAATAATGTTCTAATTACTAAATATGATAGCTGAAGTATTTTCATCCTATTTCAGTCAAGTTCCTTGTCCTTGTGGAGTTGAAAATTGATTTTCTGTTTTCCAAAATTATTGAGTTTTACTTGTAGTCCCGATATGGTACAAAATAATGAACTTCAAAGTCCCTGTGCTTTTATATCATAATTCTGTTGACCTTGATTTGGAGAAGCTCAAGATTTGATTAACAGAAGAAAATCTATACTGTATTATATTATTAATCTGGTTAGGGAAAGAGATTTCTGTGTAAACTCAGAGAAATCCTAGAAGTTACTGAGCCCCACTGAGCACCGTGACTAAGGTTAAACAGAAAAAAAAACCTAGCATGTAGGTCTGTATAATATACTTTTGCCATTTATAATAGTTATCTATGCCAGAAGTTCTGTATGTGTTTTTGAACGTGTTCTAATTAATCAAACATGACAATCCACTTAAAAAACTCCAGTTCTCTGTTTCTGTTGGCTTTCAGCAGTGTTCTGCCACTAACCTGTATAGTACAAGTCATTATCACATTCTTATACAGATAGCTGAAATGGCAGTGCTGCCACTTGCATATACTGCAGTGTGATGTTCTTTACATATAGGACTTAATATGTCTGGTACAGTTGCTTCTGCTTGGTTGTAATATATTAGTACTTGCAAATAATGCATTTTAGAAATGTCTCCACTGTTTTTTATCATAACTGAGGTACAACAGTGATAGTCATGTATCTCGGACATTTTGTATCAGTGGACATTTTGAAGTTCTTCAGAGAAGAGAGAAGCTGTTGCATTCACTGCTGACAAAGCAACTGGAACTGGGAGAGGAAAAAAAGATAAACTTGATTTGGAGGCAAGACAAATAAAATATTTTAATATTCTTAATATTATTTAAGATTTTGATCCATTATTGTGTCCTAGCTGGGAAGTTATTTTAGTAACTTTTCTATTATGATATTTATTCTAAAATGGAAGCCTTTCTATAACAGAATCACAGTTATTGCAGAGTTGATGTTAAGTCCTTGGGCAGAGAGCAGGAGTGAGAAACTTGGTGAGACTGTATCTCATTTAGGGGTCCTAAAAACTTCACAGAACGTAGAATGAAAGCTCCCATGGCTCTGTCAGAAAATACTGAGTTGTCCCATTAAAACTTTAAACCTATTCAAAAGAACTGCAATTAGAGTAAAAGTTATAGCTTTATCTATATTTATATCCATGCTGATTTTATTGGTGGTTTTAGTGTTTTGTAAGAAAATTGAGATATATTCAAATAAAAACTGTTGAGTTCATAGTAATTTATTGAATCTTACTGTTCAGAGCTTTGAAATGCCGACATATTTTAAGCCACATCAATGAAGTTACTCACAACTATTAGACAGCAATCCTTGCTGAGAATGTAGCAGAGCAAGTTTGTCCCTGTATCAGGCAAGCTGCTTTTCAGCATTCTTAGCATGCAGAAGGTGAATGATCTCACTACAGTGTCTAGACCAGCTCATTTTTACAGAAGATCAAGTAAGACTTAAAAGGCTGTTTTTTTCTTCTTTGGCATTATTGATAACTAAGAACAGATCTTGCACTCCCATACCAGAACTGTGAATTTTCCCTATTTTCTACACTTGTATTTAAGGCAAAGGTGAAACTAACTAACATTTCTGTGACATATGGACTGAGCCAGTAATCTGTTGGTCCCAAAGAAAGCTCAGGAAGGAGGGAAGCATTAAAATTCTAGTTTCAATCAGAGACTGTATATTGGATATGTGATAATCCTATGAGAGAATTTTTTTCCTTAAAAAAAAAAAAAAAGAAAAAGAAAAACCACGAGTTGTTTAGTAACTTGTTTTTAATAAATGGAGCAAAGGTTTTTATCGTTTGATCCAAATTATTTACATGACTCGTTTCAAAAAATGCACCGTATGTATTTTGTCTAGATGTTGTTAATAGGTATGACCTTTTGAATCAAATATATGCAATTATAGAGGAAAATTGAAATTCAGTTCTGAGGAAATGTCTACTTATTTCTTGCAGCCTTAATGACACATGTCTCCAAATGTGTTCCAATTAAGATCAAAGCAAAAATGGTAATTGACCATCAAATATGTTGCAAAAGAAAGTAAACAAGTAAGAAAGGCAACTCAGCAGAAAAAAATGCTTAAGTCTATCAAAACCAAGAGTAATAATGGTGTTTTCATCACAGGACACTATATTATGGGAACAGCTAATTACAAACCAGATAATAAGTAAGAAATGTTAAGTGTTCATGGAGGCAAAAAGCTGGAATGGAGATAATGGAGCAATTACTTTTCCACTGCTCATAGGCCAAACCTCATTCTTTCCTGTGCCAAGCCCCATCCATGCAAACAGGCAGGTTTGCAACACCTCTGGCTCTCTCTAGCATATCTCTGTGTTAGACCACAAACCACTATATTGTGTTCACAAACCACCAGATTGTGTTCGACATCAGGTTTTATTTTGGTTTGCCTCTCTCTTGACACTGAAAAGCCAAATAAAATTTTATTTAGGGGAAAAATGAAATTGATGCATAAATATATGAAGGGCCCTCTGTATCACATAGGAGCTTTTTGAGGGAAGAGAAGCAGATTGGCCATGTTTGGGTTATATTACCTAGAAAGCAGGCATTGCATCTGAACAATAAAGGATATGTAATGCCTAAATGGAAATCAGTATGAGCTGGGACTTGCTGTTGGCTCATATATGAAGTCACTGCAGGACTTTGGAATGTTTTTCTGGTATTTCTGTTGGGTTTTGTATTGTTCCTAAAAGCTGCCATCTAGATGAATAAACTCAGCTGCCTCTTTGTCCAAAATGAAACAATTTAGAGAGAGAGAGAGCCTTTTTCCTAGCCACTTCTAGTGGCTGTTTAGGTGCTTTTGGGTATATTAGATATCCACAAGGGTCTGGCAGATATGCCAAGGTCTGTAGGAGAGCTGTGGTCTTTCAGAACAGCACTGAGAACACAAAGGCATCTCTAAAATCTGTGTTTGCTTAACTCTGACCATACAAATTCAGTGAGGTAAGTGCTGCAGTTTCAACTCTGCTTTTAGTTTGCACCTTGGGACACATCTTGATCTGCAAGAAAAATTGTCTAAGCCTTTACAGCTGTGAGTAATCTGGGAATACTTTGTGTATAAATCCAGTCACCCACAGCTGATATGGGGCTTGAATTTCATCAGTCATTCTGTGAGAATGGTGTACAAGATCCTCTGTTCAGGAAGTAGGTTTAAGTTATGGAGATGATACAAATTCTATTCATTGCAAATGGAATTCTGGCCCTTAATTTTCCAGAAAGTACGTGCAAATCACTGGGTTTTTTTTAATGACTTAAAACATGGTTACCTTTTCCAGGGCTGCCCTGCAAATTATGAAGGCATTGCTGCTGCTCAAAGAAAAGTTTACCAAATTTCAGAGAAGTTTTCTGACTACTGGAGAAAATGTTTTTAGCTTTATTTTTCTACATAGTGAGCCTATTTATGGCATAGAGTAATCTGTCAATACAAAAAAATAAAAGTAATACATTTATAATCTTGGTATCAAATACTATAAATAATATTTGTCTAATCACTCAATTTTTAAGAAAATACAAGTGTTATCTTGAAACACAGAAGAGTTTGAGAACTAAAGGTAGCCATATTGCAACTCAAACTGACATCCACAGGTCCTAGGCCATAAGGAAAGCCTAAATTTGATACAAGTTTTCTGTAAGTTTTCCACACGTACTATTAATTTCAGTTGAATGGTGATGTAGATAAAGAATGAAAAGCATTTCCATATATTTCAGTATGAAATAATTTTTTTATTAATTGTTTTCCAAAGTGGAATTCTTCTTTTGGTTTCTGAGGAAAAGTGAAGCATGTTTTTATGTGAAATGTGAAATTCATAGATGTGGATACAGATATATCTTCATTGTTTATTCATTATAAAATTTTGAAGAAAAAAAATGCACCTAAATAATATATTCAACTTTTACTTTTTTCTATTTTTACAGAAATTTATGCAGGTATGGAGAAATAATATATATATCTGTGTGATCTTCAGTTTAAAGTTTGTGATGTGGTGTTTCTCATATTCTATTTTAGTAGTATTGCATGATCTGCATTATAATATATAATTAAGGAAATATATTTTTACTTGAAAATGCTAAGTATTGTTTTTCAACTATCCTTTAAAAAAAAAAAAACAACAAAACAAGTATAAGATTATCAATTAGTATGGATTTCAGAGAAAATGTCTTTCCACTGTTTATACACAGAATTTTAAAGCAGTACCCTTAATGGAAAGTAGAATTTGGATTCCAAAGAAAAAAATTTGGATTTGCTATAAATTTGAAGTGCAAGAAGACACCTGTAATGGTTTTAAATTACTATTATAATACTCAGCTTAATTCAAGTAACAGGAAAATATGCATGCTTCAGTTATTTTTCTATTTCCTACCCACTTCCAGGGTACTTCTGTTTTTTTGTTTTGTTTTGTCTTGTGCCCCATAGAAGATCAAGATAAGCAGGCAGTTTTTAAAATAATAGCAAGCTTAGAGGCAAAACTAAGCTTCTCAAAGTTTTGAACTTTTAATGGAGACAATTTTATATTTAGCATTAAGACATTTAACATCTACAGTTGCAAGGGACTCAGATTTTAGGTATCTGACTTCTTGCTCATTTGTGTTCCTGGGATTTTATGGTGAGTCTATGAAAGCCTTTGGGAGCAAGAACTGCTGAGCTGTGTAAAGATGATGACAACAAAACCACATATTTCTCTGAAGTGCTCAAATAACTTTTGAATTCAAATTGTCATATCTGCTCATTTCAAAAGGATAATCTTGGGAAAAACATCAAGTTGCAAATAGAATGGGGGCAGGGATTAGGGAGTGGGAAGGCATGACTTTACATAGCTTTATAGTGCCTTTGCATGCTGGGTTTTCTACCAGAACTAAATATGTTTTTTATTTTTATTGTAAAGAATTCAGTTTATTTTTCAAAAGAGTAGTGATTCATTTCAATGTTAGAAGTGTCTTTCATCTCAGTTGTTAAAAGGTAACTTAAAAAAGACTGAAAAAAAGCTGTTGCAGTGATGTTATGATCACAAAATCACAGTGCTGGTGCTGCTACCTGCTTGGTAGTTCTTGAAAGTTTCTTGTCCTCATGAATGAGTATTTAACACCATTATCAGACTACTTATTATAATTTAGGAAATTGCCATCCAAATGACACACTTATTTTTCTGGTAGATATTTTATTTTTATGATATGCCATAATTGTACCATCAGTCTGAAACGAGATGTATTTTTCAGGCCATAGTTTTACAGGAAAATGCTGATTTTGAAAACTGTTGTCAGATTTCATTCCTTAAAATGTTAGTAGCAAATGTTTTATTTATTAGATTATTTTCCTAAAGAATAACAACGTTGATGCGATGTCACTTCTGATTATAGAAGACTTCAGTACTACACATCCAAACATAAATGTGCACATTTATGCTAAGCAAATAAAACAAACAAATATCAATAGTTTCACATAAAGAAATATAAATTTATATCAGGCAATTTATTTTCTATATAATTTTTATAAATTAGGTTTTTGGCTTTTAGTAATAGCCTTAAAAGGACAGTCTTTTTCAGCAAAATAAAATCTATTTTCAGTGTTCACTTATGGTATTTAGGAATTTTACCCTAGAACTATTATAAGTCAATACAGTAGAAAAGGAAACTCATTAATATAAGCAGAATGAAATTTCTAAATATGCAATATGCTTCTCACTACTAAACAACAAAAAGAGTATTTTCGAAATAAATTATTCTTTTTATATATATATGTAGTATGCTAATAGGGAAGCTTACTATATGCCATTAGTATATGCTTATATGGAGATAAAGACATATAATACTTAATGCAATATACTGTTTAACAGTAAAGGAAATTGTCCTTCAGATGTCTGTTTAATTTAATCATTTGTGCATATTCTTCTGCAGTTTGTTCAAGTTTATTTTAATACAGAGACCTTTAGTTGCCCATTAAAGACAACCTAATATTGTAATCACTAAAATGTAGCCAAGAATTAGACAAGCACAAAGGTTAACCTGTCTAAAAGAAATAAGCACAGTTGAAAAGATGAGTTGAAGTTATTAATTAAGTAATTAATTTCTGTGATGGATTCTTTCACATTTCATCTGTTGGGCATTCTCTTTTTTGTCATTTAACTTTTAAGTGAACATTACCCTTTTACTCCAAATTTAAAAATTATGATATGTCAGTGAGAAAAGACAGTTTATAAACAGTTTTCCTGGCACAGCATTCCTTTCTGTTAACAATCACAGACCTGCTGTTTCAGAAACTTTTCAAATCAAATGAGAAGTTTCATGTTTAGCACAAAACAGATGTATTGAAATCAATCAGCTACAGCAAAATATTTGTAGAAAAATATTTGTACAGAAATTCTTTAACTAATATTTAGAAGAGAAAATGATGAAAACATAAAAACTGTTTTCCGATTAAGCTATTTTTCTTTAAAAAAACAACCTATTACCTGTTTGCTGTTTGATTTATCTGTAATCATAAATCTTTTTTACAGCTTTGTAAAAAAATGCTGATATAAGAGCAACAGCAGCAAGTAAACTTGTTTAGCAAGTGTGCAACTACCTCTGCTTACTCCTATCCAACCTACTCCTATCCAACCTTAATCTTTGTGTGAATATGTATTTTTTAAAAAAAATCTATATTAACTAATCCAATTTTATTTTCTTGTTTTCTTGCTTCTTGTATTGATTAATAATTAATTACTTAACAGAAATGTATTAAGATAATATCAGCTGAGGATTCTCTGAGTAAGTCTTTTTACTTATTAATTCTCTCATAATCAAAAATTAATTCATTCAGGGAAATAGACTGAGTAGGATGGACAGAATCTTATTATTTTATTATCTTTTTGTTTTACCAATCTTCTAGTTAGAATAGTAGTGAAACCTTTGCCATTTCTGACAGTAGCAGAGGAAAAGATTTTTTCTTGGAATGAAAAATTATGTGCATGAAAGCTGGGTGGGAGGAAAGAGACCTTGACTATCTAATTAAAGACTGTACAATATTTTTTGAAATAAAGGCACTAAAAATATTATAATATTAATAGCAACTAGCATCATTCCATGCGGTTTACCCTCATTTGGTAAACTACTTTATGGCAATATTTTAACTTACCATTCTTTATAAATGTCAGGCTATTTTTTTTGTGCCATTTCACTTTACTATAGTTAGATTGAAATAAGTAGGGTGTTTTTTCCCTAATTCCTTAAAAAGGGGAAAAATCTATTTTTTGTCAGGAAATAGTTTTGGTGTAATTTCAAATCTACACAAATTTAACTTTAATTCATACCCTTCTTGGGAGATACCTTGAGCAAGATTCATGCACCTGTTTGCAGAACACCATGGGAGGAAGGTGCATGAGTTCCTTGCCATGCATCCTAGTTTAGTTTCCACGCTGCCAAGGGAATGACCTGGCGAATAAGAATAGGCTACACAGGATCAGTGACAATAAAATGAAAGATGAAGAAGGTTTTTTTAGGTTCCCTGAAGGGAGAAAGCCTGATATCCACAGCAGCAGTATGAGAGGAGAAGATCAGGGTAGGTAGAGGGTACACTCAGGTGTGGGGAGAAAGAGACTCTACAACTGTGAAGGCTGGAAGAGGATTCTTTCTGATTACTTGGATGAGAGGTTTTAGTTGGAAGGGGAAGTAAGCTGTATACCCTCATCACTATCACTAAAATAAAGCAATGGTTGACAACAGATAGAAAAAGAATTCGAGGGAGAGTGGTACCAGGTGACCAGACCTGATCTCTGAGGAGGTTTATTTGCATGTCAGAGGTCTGTGTGGGAAAAAGATTACCAGAGTTTGTTTGGCTGATTACCAGAACTTGCTTACCTTTGCTGCTTGTCCATGACAGCACCAAAGACTATACCATCAGAGACCCAGAGCATATCAAAGGTGACTAAGGGACTCCAGCAGCAGGGGCAAAAAACTGTGGGGGTCCAGAGAGAGTTTTCCCAGCACTGCTGGTAGGAAGATAAGTATCCTGGGGGTTAACATCTGATTAATGTCATAGGTAAGTCTTCATTGATACATCACTCAAGTAGATCAGGCAGATTGGAACAGCAACCATTTAAAGAAATGTTGTGGTGGATGTCTTCTACAGATAACTTGATCAAGAAAAGTTTATGGAGTCATCTTTAGGAAACTGGAAAAAAGACTTAGGAGCATTAGTTCTCCTTGCGATATTACCACACTGACTTTTGCCGGAAAGGCAACATGGAATGACACAAATAATTGATCATATTGATATTTTTTTTAAGGAACTGCAGGGTGAGAAAACTAGGGGAGATATTTATCTGTATTCCATATTTGTGAATAAGCAAGAAGCAGTTTGGGATGTAGAGGTAGAAAACAACTCTGGCAGTAATGGCAGTGAGATGATAGAGTTCATAATCTTAAGAGAAATGAAAAATTCATGTAGCACAATAATGATTCCAAACTTCAGTGAGCTGGTTTTCATTCACTTAGAAATCTGTTTGGCAAGCTCCCATTAGAGATTGCACTGAAGGGAAAAAGGATTTGTCTTGAGCGCACTGATTTATCTTAAAAGACCATTTCCTCAAAGCACAGTTCTTTCCCATGTGCAGGAACTCAAGCAGGTGTGGCTGGAAAACAGATAAACGGGCTTCTGAATGAGCATAAAGAGAAAAGGAAGTGCATAGAAGGTAGATGTAAAGGTAAAGCTGCCTCTCCAAGTAAAGAAAATTAAGTAGTGCATTACTGGATCATCTGACAGTTCCATTTAGGATTGTGAGCCATGTGTTAAGCTTATTTGTGTTATTCCACTTTAGGAATCAGCAGGGTTTTCACTCATGTCAAGCTGTTGTGATATAAATATGGAAACTTCAGGGCAAAATCTCAATGAGCCATATGGCTTCTTTTGCTGTGCAATTTCATGAACTGAGAGTGCTGGCTGTCTTTATCAAGATCATCCCACACCAAAGAGATTATAAGCATAAAGACAGGGAACAACTTGTGTTGTTTTTTCCTCTTTTGTCAGCATCATTACTGGGGCCAAAGGGTTGCTGGATTTTTTTTAACCTCAGTTCTGTTCCTACTTGTTGTTCTTGTTATTAAAAGCATTTAGAATTCAGCCCTTAGATGACTGTCTTACAGTACACCTACAATCCTGCTGACATTTTGGAGAGTGTTTGTTTTAGTGTTATGAAGGCTCCTGGCAGGAACTGTGGCCTGTGGGGGGTCTGCACTGATACAGGACAAAAGTGTGAAGGTCAGAGAAGAGCTATCATGGACTAACCACAGTTCTATTCCCCATCCCCCGTGCTATTCATGGGTGAGGAGGAGGTAGAGGAGTCTGAAATAAAGGAGTGAGGTTGAGTCTGGGAAGAAAAGAGGGGTGGGGAAAGGTGGGTTTACCTCTGCGATTGGGTGTTTTTGCTTGGTTTAGTGGTGTTTTTTTGGGGTGTGGTTTTTTTTTTTTTTTCTGTGGTTGGTTGGGTTTTTTTGTTTTGGTTTGTTTCTTTGGGGTTTTTTTTTGGTTGTTCTTTTTTTGTTGTTGTTTCTTTTTTGGTTGGTTGGTTGGGTTTTTTTACCATCCTATGCTATTTTTAATTGGCAGCTAATTCAGTTCTCATCAAGTTGTTTCTATTTTGTCCATTACAGTAATTTGTAAATGATGTCCCTATCCTTATCATGGTCTGCAGAGCTTTCTCTCTTATTTTTTTCACCTGCCTATTGAGGAGGAGTGAGAGAATGGCTGGATGGGCACCTGTCAGCTACCAAGCTCAATCCACTATAGCTTAACTGTGTGGATTATATCTTCCACATGACTACCCAGGTGTTTTGTCTTGTAGTGTCACATTGCCCATCACTGGGTTAAGGTTACAGTCTGTCTGAGGAACAGAAAGGTTGTTGGGACAGGGAGAAGCTGCTGCAGAAAGGAATGGCTGGGCAACCATAGCTGGGGCAAGGGCACTGTTGGAGTGTGCAGAAGGCCTGGAGTACAGCAAACCCTGGGAATCTCCATCAGAAAACATAGCATAGACACAGCTTCAGTAGTCATGGAAAGGCTTCAAAGGGATTCAGAGGGGCTTGTGGGCAGTTAGTTACAGCCCTGAGAGTCACTAAGCACTATCTGAAAATAAGACTGAAAGAATAGACTTGCCTCCAGCAACACTGAGTGAAAAAGGCAGATTTACAAACCAAACCCATTTCATCTCAGTTGTCTCTGCCACCCTCATTTCCATTACCAGTACGGAAAACATGGAACAATTTTGCTTATGTTCTAACAAATTAAGGCTCATTTTATAGGGCCTTTAAATCTCTTTTTATCTAATTATTGTAAATTAAAGATTTAGATGAGGGCATCTGTGACCCAAGATCCACAATCACACAGTTCCTTGAATAGCCCAGATAAATGTACATAATCTGCTATAGAAGAGTGTTAGTAAGGAAAGAGTACAATGGGACTGTGTGAGATTTTCTATTGTATGTAATTTTTATAAATAACAGAGGCCTTCACTCATGATTAAATTTTCAGTAAAATAACTTGTATTTAGTCATGGATGGTAAGCAGAACAGTTATACAATGTTACATATATTTAATTCATGTTCAGTATTATGGGTTAGTGTATGAACAATTCACATATTCAACATGTGACAACAGGTTATCAGTTGTGACAACAGGTTATCAAGATGAAATAACAGGAAGCTTCAATCAAAATTCATTAATCATTTTTAAATACATTCTAAAATACTGCATTTTTGAGCCATTTAAAGCACTAGGGTAAGGAGAAAAGATGGAAGATATACCTACCTATCAAAACCTGTGACATCACTATTAAGATTTTAAAATGTATTGTATTGTAGAAAGTAATATAAACAAAACATAAATTGTAATTTTTTTTTTTAATTATACCAAGCAAATAGATGTTTCTGCATGGTAATATACATATATGTACCTCTGGGACCCTCCTACTCGATTTTAACCAGGGTTATAAAGAAAATAAAGCTCATAATAGGCAGCAGCTGCAGGGATATATTCATTAGTTTAACACTGACAGCTTTGCCGTTTTCTTTTTCAGGTTCGAACTGTGAGTTTAAGCCTTGTGAGGCCAGCAATCCCTGTGAGAATGGAGCTGTGTGCATAGAAGAAATGGATTTGGACGTTTTTCCCCTTGGATTCCACTGCCAGTGTGTGAAGGGCTTTGCAGGTCCACGCTGTGAGATCAATGTCAATGAGTGCAGCTCTAACCCTTGCCTCCACGGATACTGCTATGACAGTGAGTTCAGTCTGGTTACTCACTTTAATGCAGAGTAGTCTTTCTCTTGAAGCGTCTGTAGCTGCTGAACTGCTCTGGGGAGAACAGTGGATAATTTACTGAAATTCAGCTTGTCTGAAGCTTCACAGCCTGTACCAGAAGAATTATTTTTGCCAAAATGCCTCAACTCCCGGCACTGGGGTTTTTGTGTTCAGGGGGTCAGAATTGTAGCTAATGAGAAATTTTAATGAGATTTGTGCTGTCTCCTTTGATACCTAAATTAACCAAAAACATCTTACATTGTGCATTTCATGAGAGAATACTCAGGTGCTGGAAAAGAGCTCGTGGAGCAGTTAGGCATTATATGTCATAATTCTAATAAGTAAAAAAATTCTGTTTAATTTCAAACTAATATAAAAGGGTGTGCCTGTTTACCTTCTGCGTGTAGCTGTGTAATTTATTCTTTCATTGCAAGATGTACTTAAAGGCTTTAGAAGTAACTTTATTACCCTAATATCTATCAGACATTTTATATACTTGCTAAAAAAA
>VWYO01019779.1:61990-79313 GCA_013400275.1 Rhadina sibilatrix | reverse complement strand
AAAAAAAAAAAAAAAGTAGAAGTAGTAATTTTCAGAGACTCTTAAAATGCTGACTGGGAAAACTGAAAAACATCTGAAGGTCGTGTAGTCAACCCTGCATGAAGCTAGAATATTAACAGTGCTAGAACAGGTCAGTCAGGGATTTTTCTAGCTAAGTTTTGAAAGCCTTCAAAGAGGGGCAGATATTTCATAAATTCTTCGGGACAGCGTATTCCACCAATCAACTACTCTGGCAATGCTCACAACTCTTCCAATCCTATTTGAATCTCCTGAGCTGTAACTTTTGGCCATTGCCTCATAATAGCTCCCAGCACTACTAAGGGATTCCAGTTATGTCATTTGTGCAACTATCCTTGAAGTTATTTTTAAATAGCCCTCCCACTATGAACACTTCCCTGAAGGACTATAACAAAGCAAAGCCTGGTTGACTCAATGTTTCCTCATCGGGTCCACACTTTAAGCACTGAGTAACGTTGTTTGTCTTCTTCTACATCTCTCTCCTATTTCCACACATCCTTTTTCAAAAAAAGAATGATGATTTAAGAACTTCCATAAAATGCTTTTTTTTGGAAAAAATTGCAGAAGACCTAATCAGCTTACTGGTTTCAGATGAGATCTTAAAGAACTGTGCCTAAATTACCAAACACATCATTGTCTAAAACTCTCCTAGTAAAAATAAAAATAAAAATAAAAATAAAAATAAAAATAAAAATAAAAATAAAAATAAAAATAATTTTGAATAAAATATTTTTAAAAGCCTGTCTTTTCTTATCTGGGAACAAGGTGAGTGACTTCATCTTCTACCTAAAAAAGGCTATTTCCTATTACATTTACAGATGTTTTCTACATGGTCTACATTGGTTTAGAGATATTTTTGAACTGGAATATAGATGAACTGTACTAAAGTTCTTCATGCTGACAAAGTGCCAATTTTGAGGGGAACAGCTTGTCTTTGTGGTGCCTCTGGCTTGAGTTTTATCATGCGGACATTTGAGTTCCTCTACGCTATGTGCACTGGCTGCAGATAGCTGGACTCCTAAGGAAGCTGGGAAGCTTTTAGCATATGAATAATGCTCCTGTGCTGAAGGACTCAAAGCATTTAATGAATACAGTAGCAGCTGTGCATACAGACATGATGGTAGAATAGATTCTATGGTAAATCTCAGCAATAATGAAGAATCCAGGGACCCCTTTGAGGTTAAAATAAATGCAGGCCTACAAGAAGTGCAATTACTAGTGTCACAAACTCCATGAGCACTCTAAAGATTCCTCTCTGTTTGGATCACTAATGATGAAAAAGAGACAGCATTCTTATGATTATCTTGTTAAAAAATACATCATAGAAAAATTCAATTTAAGCAAGTATTCCCTTAATATAGTGGTATAATATGAGGCATTCCTTACAACAACAATAACAACAATAAAACAAAAACAAAACCAACCAAACGTCAACTGCCATATCTTATCTAGTTGTAATTTTAAAGATAGAATCTTATGTATTTTGTGATTGTTTTATGATGGAAAATTACTCATTATGTATAACATCAGTTTTTAACTCATTGATTTATAGCTCTTGAATCAAAATATTTCCATTATTTAAGTAAAATGCACTACATGAATCAGTTTTCATATTTAAAAGATATTTTGATTTTTTAAAATGTTGACACTATTTAAGTAAAGCTGGTCTTAATCTTTTCCAGGTAGCGTTCATAACTGGAACTTAGTAAATTTACTATATTGAGTTGTTATGACTCTTAGTACTAAAGTACTATTTATGTTGCAGTTGTCGATGGCTTCTATTGTTTGTGCAACCCAGGATATGCAGGACTCAAATGTGACCAAGACATTGATGACTGCATAGTCAACGCCTGTGAACACAATTCTACATGTGTTGATCTACATCTGGTTAGTAGCAATTTTTTGTTGTAATTAAAATGATTTTCAAGTTTTTGTTCTAAAATCTAGAGCAATATTTTTCTGAGTTCTAAACCTTTTCTTGATCCATATATCCACATATCAGGGGCTTTATAATCATGCTTTCCAGACACTGGTATTTTTGTTTAATTTTATAGGCAGTGAGAAAGAGGAGTGTTTTTATCATTTAAAGCAGTTACCAGGTCAATGTACACAGGGAATTCAAAATTTGCAGAAAATTTTCTACTAGGTATGTTTATGACCTCATTATAAATGACACTAATTGTCCTGGCTTCAAAGAGACTTTAAAAGTGTCTTACCCAAAAAAGCTGATGTACTTTAAGTCTTCAGCATTTGTTTTCAAAAATTCCTCAGATATATTAGTTTTGGAGATACAAAATGTGTTAAAAATAACTTCTGTTTTCTCAGAAATAAAATCATTCTGTCACCTGATTCCTCCATGAGGGGAAAGAAGACAGAGATTCACATTGTGTAAACTTCCACACCAGAGGTGGCCCATGTTCTCTGTCACTCCTTCCAGGAATTTGTCAAGAAGCAATTTGTTTTTGTCTTACTCAACAAAGACACTAAGACCATACAGTATGAATATTTTCCTTAAGAAACACTCAGGCTGTCAGAGAAATTATCACTTAAAAAAAAAAAAAAAAAAAAAAAAAAGTGGGAGAAAGGACTGCTTTTTCTTTCTTATTCTAGTTTCTACTGGCACATTTATGAGAATACTAAACTGATAAATGTAGAATTCAAATTATATTATGAAGCTTAACTGTAGGTGTCTATATATGGTATGAAATAAATGTCTAAGCAGCAACCAAACATCGTTGAGGATGTAGGCAGCACAATCCACAATTCAGCTGCCCACTATTTGAATCTCTACTTTGGGTGAACTGAACAACCATGTAGGAACCAGTGACTCCTGCCTTTTGCTGAAGGTGTTTGCAGTTTCAGGAATCACTAAGTGTATGAGATGAGTGGGGTTTTGGGGTTTTCCTTGGTTGATTTCTTTGGTTGATTTGCTTTTTTGTAGGGTTTGTTTGTTTTTGGTGTGTTTTGGTTTTGGTTTTGGTTGCTTATTTGTCTTATTATATGCATGAAAAAATTGTGTTATTTTTCTGAGAAATCCTGAGGTTAACCTGAAATTGTCACTATTTCCTACACTTGAACCAAACTTAGCTGCTTCAAAAGAATTTTCTCAAATTCTCTAATTTCCAGAGCTGTGGCTTCTTTTCACAGTTTATGTATTGTACAATATTTAGGGTTTTTTTCTAACACATTTCAAGAAGTAGTCAACAGCTTGGACAAAATCAAGTGCTTGATGTGGAGACCACTGTTTGTGACACTTTTGTTATTGCCTTTGGATGTTATTGTAAATGCGTATTTTTCTACCACTAGACTACAATTAATATTTCAAGATCTCATACTGGACACATATTGCCATCTTAAAATCAGGTTACAGAGCATTCCACAAAATAGATTTATGCCTCCAATACATCTGCTCTCTTATTCTCTAGGAGAGTGCATTGCATATATTGACATTACAGGTACTATTCCTAACTGCAGCAGATCCTTTAATTGAGACTGACAAAATGGAATTTTATATGGAGTTTAAACAACATTCTCCCCCAAAAAATAAGGTATCTGAAACGGTGAAAAATAGAGATTTTTAATAAAGTGAATATATATTTTCCCCTTGGGAGTTTTGGCTGTGCTTCACCAAATGAGTTCCAATATTGATCCAGGAAAGTTTAATAATTTGAGCAAAATTTAACATGACAAAGAATAGTAGCCCACTGCAATTTCAAACACTGTATTATTTTTTTCTTCATGTGTCTTTCATCCTTTTTTTCCTTGATTTATTTGTGTTTATTTTTGTTCTGTAGTTCCTATATATTTCTCACCTGGTTTGTCACAGGCCTATACATTTTTGTTTTAAATGGAACACAGCACAGAAAATCAGTGAGATCCATACAAACTCACTGTTTCTGAGAAACCATGACATTCAAAACACCTGTGTGGATAACAGCATCTACAAAAAATAAATGCTGTAGAAACTTAATGGCAAGATGTCATATTAGACTCTGTGTTGATCCTTTTCAGGCTTTTTCAAAATTGTTCACCTATGTTGTCAACATTACAACAATCGTTTATGTGAAGGGATTCATTTTGATGTTGGCTAATACACAGATTAAAAATCTTCAGTATTTTTTTCATTACAAGATTGTTCTTTGGCATTTTTGAGAGCAAAATAATTTCACTGTCAAACCCTCCCCAACCAGAATGGGTTCTGCTATGTGGAAAAGTTATTTTGAAAAGAAATTGGGAATTTCTCGTATTATTTTGCTTTAGTAATAGTAATTAATTTCTATTCAATACTTACATTTCTCCTTGTCTACTCTTCTCTAGAGTATATTTACTTAAACTAACATTTATTATATACATTTCTGAAATAACTTTCATGTGGATCATCTTTTAAGTTGAATCTAAAAAGAGACCAAAAAACTTTTTCATTAAGTGATTGCATAATTCAGTTTATATGGGACTATATTATTTTGCATACTATGTCCTTTTTATTGTATTCATTATCAAAGGGTACCAACATTTTTCTAAATCATATTATCTGTTTATATATCAAGATTCCTCAGTGATCAATACAAGCAGGATTAATGAATTAACATATATTCATAAAAATGGAAGAAGACCCATTCCTTCTTCTTCAGCCACAGCAGCTGTAAAAGAACAGACAATGAATTAACAATCCCCTAGAAAATTAATTTTTAACATTATAGGCTCTCTTCATCCTCCTCTAAAAGGTAAAAAAAAACCCAAAAAACTAGAGGATAAGAAACAAATGAAGCATGATAAAGGAAGATGGAGATCTCAGGTGTTTCATAATTTCTGCATCTAATACCATTTTCTTTCAAAGGTGTATATTCCTGCAGCCTTATTATACAAGTCAAAGACCAAAGATCTCAATGTTAGAAAGAATTCTGCTCTAATTGCAACATATACTTCACAGTCTTTACCTTGGCTCTCCAGGCAGGGGGTGGCATTAAATAACTGGACTGTGGGATGAATCATAGAATAATTTACATTGAAAAAGATCTTCAAGATCACTGACTCTTAACTGCAAGCCTACTGCTGCCAAGTTCATCACTCAACCATGTCCCCGAATGCCACAAGTACACGCCCATTAAATACCTTGAGGGATGGTGACTGAACCACTTCCCTAGGCAGCCTGTTCTAATGCTTGGCACCATTTTAATGAAGATATTTTTCCTAATATCCAATCTAAACCTTCTCTGGTGGGAGATTAGGATAGGTGAAATACAGAGTTTAATCATACAACTACAATCAGCTTTAGGAGGTTCCAATTTCCTACTGCATCTGAAAATTCCAGTTCTCCAAGAGTTATATACCAGTGAGGAGTTATATGACAGCACAAGCCACTGTCAGTCATTTTAGACCCTCTGGTGGGTCAGGAATAATTAATCAACTACCCTTATGCTAATAAAAGCTTCATTCTACAGTCCAGCAGTTCAAATACCTTTGATGAATTTTTTCCAGGTAAGAGTGAATTACCATTGTCAGAATGATACTTGCAGTATGTATCCTTCATCTTTGGTGTTGGTAAAGTGGTATAATATAGAGCCTTAAAATTAGATAACAATGTTATCTTAACAACGCATCAGAAAGAACAGGCACAAGAAATGACACTCTTGAGAGGTTGATCCAGCTGCCAGCTAAGGACCACACAGCCAAGTATTTATTCTGTCCCTTCTATGGGATGGTGAAGACAATAGAAAAGAGCAAACAGAAGAAAACTAGTGGGCTGAGATAGTTTAACAAGCAATGGAAAGGGGAGGAAGAAAGAATAAAACAAATCATGTGATTTAAAGGCAGTCACTCACACCTTCACCCACTGATGCCCAGCTAGCGTTTGAATAATGGCTACCTTATGGTAGGATTTCACCAGAATAATTTGCAAATTCTTCTTTAAAAAGATAAATAATTAGTTCAAAGTATTGTTGGGGGACAATACACAAAGATATGTGGTCCTTAATGATTTATATAAGATCAGATCATGTATTAATAGTCTGTATAACATAAATTATTATTTTGGGGTATTTGCATTAAAAAAAGAAAGAAAAAATAAAAGGCAATAGTAGCTTCACAATGGTTCTGACTACAGTTTTTGCTTGTGCTATTCTGTATGTCATTATAATGCAAATCCAGTCACTTTAGTGTATGTGGCTATCCACACAGAAAATTATAACAGATGTTTCCTTCAGAGCTTTGTTTCTGGAAGCTATTGTTTCTCTGTACTTACCACATGGTAAAATAAAAAATACAAACTGTAGCTAAAGTTATAGTTGTATGATAATATTTATATTGCAGTCCCATGTCCTTCTTGTGGTTAACTCTCTATCCTTACGTGATTCAAAAGGCAATTATTTCCTTTTCAATAAAATTTAATGTTGTGGAAATGAGCTCTCCAATAACATAATGCACAATAATGCCAATTTCAACTAGAAGAAGAAATATTTTCTTGCTTTGTTTCTGTTTTTAAATTGGTAAGGGGAAAAAAGTTCTTATAACAAGTGAAATCATGTAATTCAGGTCTTTTAGGAACTTATATTCTGGGTTGTATGGAAGGCTTATGTGAAGGATGGAGAGAGACTACTACTAAATTCTTTTTATAGCAAAAAAAAAAAAAGAGTTGACAGATAGGATGCTTATTCCATATGATAAAATTCAAGAACATAACACACAAGTAGGTTAGCTCATTGCATAAATTGTGAAAAAGATTTGAAAGGAACTTTGCCATTGAGGACTAAAAAACATAGTAGCTAACTGTTAACAGCTTATGTTACCCAAAAAGAAATTAGTCAGGTCCTTGGACTAACCTAAAACAATTTCCTAAGTTGGTACTCTACACTTAAGCTCCTTGTAAAACAGATTTTTCTGTACTTTATGCTAAATATAGAAAAGAAAAAGAATAATCTCCAAAACCTATATCTTATTTTAAAATATTGAGAAGCACTTAAGGTGCTTCTGGAGAGTCATTTTCCTAGGTGATGAGAGCAGATGGTCTGACACTTGAAAGGAAATAAAAGGCTAGATAGGTCTGCATCAATGAAGTTTCCAGATTTCTGTGGGAGTGGAAATTCTCTAAGCTTTAAATAGAGCAAATAAGCACTGCCAGTGAAGTTGGTCTGAAATTCAACTTTATTAAAAGTCGGACCACATACCATGAATGGTGTCCAGTGTACATAACAAATGACAAGCTCTAAATGGTTCCCAGGTCAAATAAATTCAAATTGACTTCTATGTGATTTAAAATTATACATTGACCTCATTGAGAGTATCCATGTGGTGAAACTGTGAGTGCTGGACAAGTAAGTTTCATATTGACAATTACACATTCTAGAAAAGCGCTATACAGCAGCTGTAGTTCACCTAAAAACTAGCAACTACCACAGTATTTCTGCAAACTTTTGCTGCTAATACAACTTACTGTGCTGCCCTGAAGATTTGTCTTGCCATGCCTGAAATATTTAATCTTCCACTTATATTTAGCTAACAAAAAAACAAGGAACAGTGTCTTCATAGCCCTTCGATAAAAGGCTTTTTAAATGTCTGTCTATATGCCTCCCTCCTTTGCTTTGCACTACAGTGAATGTGACAGTAAAAAGACTGAAAACTTAGTCATTATTGGGTATACTCCTTTATGCTCTAATAAGTCCAGTTGAGTCAAAGACATACACAAATCTAACTACTGGAATTCCAAAATTAACTTGGAATACACAAAATTAACTGATTTATTGACTTAGGATATTGTCCTAAGGTATTGATCTGTGATATTATACATTGCTTGGAAAAAGTGATTACAATAGCTTATGCCTTACTCATGTAATTGAATGTTGATTTTGGCAAACAAGTATCATACTTCCATTTATTTATTTTATTTATGACATTATTTTAACATGTTTTAATTTGATTTTTTTAAAGAAGGTGCAGACATATATAAAAAATTGTAGCTTCAACCAACAATGTCACTAAATACCATAGCAGTGAAAGCTTTCTATTTTCCTTTTCATAAACTGAATTTTAAATACTCTACAGAATGAATAAAACTGTCACAAAGAGAAGGAAATGGAGATTAAGAGGAAGCTAAAGATTGGCTTTCCAATGAGACTTGTGAACAGAAGGCAAATCAATGTGGTAAAGATACAGGAAGGTAGTCCCAGATGGTGTGCCTAAAGTTTTGCCTGCAGTGAGGAGGCTGGACAGACAGAATCAGTGACGGCAGGGAAAGAAGTGAAGAACTTCACAACATAAGGAAGAAGCTGGAGAATTGTGGCCTACTTGTGGAAAGCATAATCCTAAATTTGATTTGTGCACTATATGGAGACTAATGTTATGTTTGAGATGGGAAATGAAGAGTTTGTACCTTTGGAGGCATTAAAAGACTGGCAGTGGTATTACAGAGACTTGGAACTACAAAAATGTCATTGATTCATAAGGAAGGGAATTCTAAAAAAGGGCATTTAGCTGCAGAGAAGTATGTAATGGCATGTACTATGGAAAGGTATGGGTCTACAAGGAGATTATTCTGAAATAACTTAAATAGTGACATTCATAGGCACTTATTCATAGACTCTCTGAAAGCTTCCTAGGTATGTGTCCTTGCCACACAACACACAATAATTGACTGGAAGAATTAATGAAATATGGAATAAATTCTCCATATGGCAGGAGGGGTGTTTTCTTTCGCTTGAAATATATGAAATAATTTTGCTCCTGCCTGTTTACTTTTCTAGAGAAAAAGTGAGTGTTCCTCTCACTCCATCAATTGTGAATTACACTATGGGATCTCTTTCACAAAAAAAAAAAAAAAAAAAAAAAAAAAAAAANAAAAAAAAAAAAAAAAAGAAAAAAAGTTAAATAATTCACATAAAATGTGTACAACTGACAAGTTATGTATTAATGTTTATCATCCAAAGACTAGGAGGTCATTTTCTAATTTCATTAGGTCTCTCTAACTGCTAACCTCTTTAGGCTTGGGAAAATTACATAGCACTTGGAAAGGAAAATAGCCCGAAGAAAGATTTGTTACCCCATTTATTTTAGTTACTTTACCGTTCTCCAATCCATTCTCCTTTAGATTTTAATATTCTGTTCGAAGAATTCTGACTCAAAATTTTTTTACTGTGGGTGTGATGAGTCACAGGAACAGGTTGCTCAGAGAAGCTATGGATGCCCCACCCCTGGAAGCAACCTGATCTAGTGGAATGTGACCCTGCCCAGGGTCCATATCTTGCAGTATTATTTATTTATTTGTTTGTTCATTATCATTTGACCCTTATCCTACTTATGACAATGGAAAAGAGGGACCTGAAGAACACCCATGACAATTTACCAGGTCTTGTACTACTAGGCACTTGTAAGAGTCAGTTGTTCTTCTTTCAGTTGCTTAGCTATCCTCTTTAAGAGAAAAAAAAATTCAAAACCAAATTATATTAAAGATATACTGCAGTTGTATAGAATCTATTTGCATAACATACAATTCTGAAATATGCTGAGATACTTCCCAGAAAAAGTAACTTTCAAGATTATTCTATTAGCTTGTCCTTTTACGGAAGAATTAACTCTGAAAGCACTGGGAAAACATTTCATTCATTTAGTAAGTAATCGTATTCATTGATTTCTGCAGGTCTATTATAGAACTGTGAAAATGCGAGATTATGTCAGATGTGGGTTTGACTGAAATCAAAACTCTTGACCAAAATTTCCTTTCAAAATAATCATGATAGGCTTTGATTATTTCCTCATTACTCTACCACATTACTTCAAGTCCTGCCTTTAAACACACTTTGTAAGGGCTATTGAAGCCCTATGCAGGGACATACTTGTACATACACGCATCAGATCTTGGGGCTAACCAGAAGCTTTCTGAAGCAGTAATTACATATGCATTTGCTTCTTTGAAACATGGTACCAAGGCTTTAAAAATAGCTAAGTATCTTCATCAATTTTTGGATCTGTTATAAAAAAGGAATCTTTTTTAGAGTTCTCTACTAATATTTTTTATAATTTATGAATATTTTATGCTAAGCAAAGACTTGATATATTGCATAAATGCATTCCTATGTTTGTTTCAGTACAGCTTTAATATTAGTCAGCACCCCCTGAACATCTCAATAAGATGTATTTCCATCCAGATTAATTTTGTTCTAGTCAGACACTGTATCTCTCCTCTTTCAATCTAGTACTCTTTTTGAGGTTAATTTGTATAGAAATGTTTCTGTTTATAGGTGAAGAAGACAATTTGAAGCAGAAGCTTCACCACATTAACGTAGACTCACTTTCTTAATATTTATATCTATAATGTAGTCTGAAGTAGAAATACCACTGCAACTTCCCTGGAAAAAAAATTCCTAATCTCATGTTTGGTTTTCACTCATTCACACATGCTCAGTGAAACCATTGAGTGTCTGGATGACTGAGATACAGAGGTGACATGGAGTAATTCTTTGCATTCGAATCATATTTTGGGTTTTGGTTTTGGTTGGTTTTTGTTCTTTTTTTTTTTTTTTTTCCTTACATTTTTTCTAATTGAGGAAATGCCAATTAATGCCACAATTTTTATTCAGGAATTGCTAGACCTTCTGTACTGGGAATAATAAAAAAGCAAACAAACAACCAAACCCAAAAACAAACCAAGAAAAAATTATGAGAATTCCATCAGAATTCCCCCTGAGGTGAAATCAAGGAGCAACAAAACATGAAAAGCATTTATGAATTTTATCATTTTTTTTTTTATTTAATGAATATGCAGAACAGGTTCACTGTCCTTGTAGCAGATGTGGGACTGGGAGTTATGCCAAAAAAGTATCCAAACCAGCTGAGCCTGAAGTACTCAGTAACACAACAAAGAACAGCAAGTGACAGTAGAGGGGGACTCCATGCTGAGGATGAAGACCCCCATCTGCCAGTACTACCTGTTGTTTAAGTAGGATTGCTGCTTTCCAAGGGCTTGGATTTGGGATGCCGTGGTGAGACTAACAAGGCTTGTCCAGCCCTGGGACTATCATCTCTTGCTGCTCTTCCATTTAGGAACTAACGATATGGCCAGTGCAGACCTGGAACACACCATAGGTGACTCCATGCCTCCAGGAGCATGATAAAGGACATGGGTGCTCCAGTGTTTTTCTCTACAATCCTGACAATGAGAGGAAGCGCTTGAGCGAGTGTGGATAAATCCTGTTGGTCAACAACTGCTTACATAACTGGTATTGATAATTTCATGTCTCAGGACCATGGGACCTTCTCACGGGACTGAGGCTAGGAAGATGTGGGATTGACTTGATCAAAAGGAGCAGAAGTCCCTTTCACTACAGATTGGTCAACCAAAATCAAGTGAAGAAGTGATAGACTTCTCAGATAGTTGTCAAGCAAAGTGTGCAAATGATAATCACGTTAGGACTGCAGCAGCCCTCTTCTCTCTATGCACAAAAATAAGGAGGTGCCAAGAGGACAGTCATGGAGAAAACTATCACACTTTTCTGAGAAATTAGTCTGACTGTGTGCTCATCTGAGGTGCCAGTACATTAATCACTGCAGCACCCCAGCAAGTAAAGAAGACAGAGCCAGACTTTTCTCAGTCCACAGTGGTCCCCAGTCAAAGAGGCAAAGGCCATAAACTGAAATAATGTCAGGTCCATTAAAATGCAAAGAAAATCTTTTTTACTGTAAAGATAACTCTGAAATAGGTTGCCTGGAAGTGAAGTATCCTTCTTTGGATTTATCAAAAACCCAGCTGAATGAGGTTCTGAGCAGCCTGGTATAGTTGACCCTGCTGTAAACAGGGCAGGGGAATGAGACAATCCCCAGAGGTCCCTTTCAGTATCTACTTATATATAATTTTACAATACAGAAACTTAATACCTGTATCTCATCAAAACACCTAGAGTTTAATATATACTGTTAGAAATTTAGAGAGCCAATTCCATCGAAAGCGATTTATTTGCCGGCGAAAATTGCGGACAGAGCAATAGACAAAGCCAACGACCAAGGAAACAGTGCCAGCACTGGGGAAACCACGAGCGTAACCTCTATCGCGTTACGCTCCCCTCGGTTTCACAAAAGTCCGGGCTCATGCCAGCCGGTTTTATACCTTTTCTGGCTGAGCTTACCTTGAGTCCAAAATTCTATAAGTTCCTTTGTCCCTTTGTGCCTTGGTTTCCCTGGATGTTGAAATCTCTGGTGGCAGGATCTGCTGTTTGAAAAGGTTTCCTGGGTGGAGGGGGGCGATTCGGATGGCCCTGATAAGATACTATCTCAGAGCCATCAAGCTTCCCTGAAAGGCCTGATAGTCCTTGTCCTGGCCATTCTCCACCTTCTATTGGAATTGTAATTTCTTTGTTCTCTCCTCAGGAGATGGGGAAGGCTCTTGCGAAATTTTCCAAGCCCTCTGCTCTGAGAGGGTTTTTTGGCTTTCTTATAAAACTATATTTTTACTACTATTTACTACAACAACAAACATCATAAAAACATGACTTATTCCTTATTGTAGCCACGATTCGTGCCTCATGTTTTGGTTTTGGGAATTTCTTTCCCAGCACTCTACATAGTACACAAGGTCATGCTATTTGTAAACTAAAGATGTTTTCCTCACGCTTTCCCAGAGGAGAGACTTTGCGTGATGGTCTCATCAAGTGACCACTGGTCACTTGGGGTCCTCACCTCTAAGGTGGGTACTTTGTAAAGGTATAAAACAAGCATGGAAAATAAACCACTTGGCCCCTCCTCATTAGGGGTCCAGCAGCCTTCTGAACCAGACTCGGTCTCCTCATTCATGTCCCACAGCGACACTTATTACATATACCTTTCACTACAGTGATATAAATCTTTATGGGAATGGTTTACAGATATAGAAAAAACATAAATAGTATCCTAGAATTGCACTGAAGAATATTATACATTGAGAATTGATAAAAAGTTGGATCACACTTGTTGAAATCAGTAAGGTGGTGAAAATTATGTCAGCAGAAAGTGGCACTAAAATACCTTCATTAGAAAATGCAGCAGTAGTTTATTTAACAACCATTTGACTTGAGTGCAAATGAGTATACAAGGATAGAAAGCTCAGGTTCTTTTGATACAATCTTAAAACATTTAAGATTGACTTGTGCAAGGACAGAATCAGACTTTTAGTTACTAGTGACTAGATTATATATGACATTTCCATGCTTTTCTTACTTAAACAAAAAATGTTCTGTAAATGGATCTGTAAATTTAGTTATGTAGGTACCTCACTGAAAGCGTGTAGTAGTCACAGTGGGGACATTCTTTGTAAACATAGAATTTGTTGATCAGAGCACAAGGCATCAGAAATCCAAACCATTTCAGATTCCAAAACTCAAGAAGGAAAAATTCTGTCCTTTTCACTCATATTTTATAGCATACCTGAATTAAGGATAAAGCTACGTTAGCAAGCAACACAGAGAGCCCCAGAGTGAAAAAATGAGTGCTGAGACTGGGCTGCAAACTACATACTTGTTTGGAGAGAGACACTTGCTATTTTCTGGATTTATGGAGAGCATTAGGTGGGCACATTTTCTGTTTCAGTTTCTTTCAAAAGTGATTGGATTCATGTGCACTGAGACCTGTATGGCAAGGCACAATTAAGTGAGGACAACTGAGAAATTCATGTCCAAAACTTGGGTAAACTAAAACATTAGTGAGTCTGAACCGTAAGAACCATGACAACAAGAAGCATATGAATACATGGTTGGTTTTAAATTGCTTTGGCCAATAGATTCATGAAGAACAAGCCTTCTGAAACAGCAGTTTGTGATCTCAGTATGGACAACAGCTTGGAAATCTCTGGCTTTAAGTCTGTCCCTCATTAGTCAGCTGAGATACTCAAATTAAGTGTAAATGTACTGATTGCCTAGAAATGTTGTCCATATGTTTGTCTGGTTTTGTGCCCACTAGAAAATCAGTGATCCATTTAACAGAGCCAGACAAAATGTGCCAAGTGATTGAAAGAGTTTAACTCTTACTGGTCCATAACAGTGCATGTCATACCACTTCAATGAAACCCAGCATTTGTGCTCGGAAGAAACTCTGCATATGGTCCCAAGCCCTAAAAGCCCTAAATTTAGACCATTCTTACTGACAATCTGCCTGTTGGCAGAGATATACTATTGAACTGAACTGAACCAGCTAGTTGTTAGCACTGCAGTGACAGATACAATATAAAGTAGTATACCATTTTCTTTGAGAGGGGAGTGCCTAGGTGCTTTAGGCAGCTTCACTGCATGACTAGCTTGACTTATATCTCAGTGTAACATCTGTCTTGATGTAGTTTAGTTAGTGATAGGAAATACAGGCCTAGTTAGGAGTTATTTTCAGTTCCTTCATTCTGAGTACTACAGATGAAGATATTTTGTTTCTTGATATGTGTTCCTTGAGGTGCTGAGTGGTGTTCAATAACCTTGCTCAAATGCAATGAGACAGAGAGGTAAGGAAGAAAGAAGAAAGGAGGAAGGAAAGAAGAAAGAAGGAAGGAAGGAAGGAAAGAAGAAAGAAGGAAGGAAAGAAGGAAGGAAGGAAAGAATGAAAGAAGAAAGAGAAGGAAGGAAGGAAGGAAGGAAGGAAGGAAGGAAGGAAGGAAGGAAGGAAGGAAGGAAGGAAGGAAAGAAAAAGAAAGAAAGAAAGAAAGAAAGAAAGAAAGAAAGAAAGAAAGAAAGAAAGAAAGAAAGAAAGAAAGAAAGAAAGGAAGGAGACTATTGGTGGAGGACTGCAAAAGTTTTCAACTACTCTGGCTTCTTTCAATTTATGAGTGCATAGGCTACATCTGAAACAAGTATCTGCACTTTATAGACTTTGCAGAACAATTTTAGGATCTGCAAAACTGTTAGCAATTTCTCATGTAGGATTAATATTATGATTTCTGATTTTAATGTTTGCAGACTCTAATAAAATATATGCAGTATTTTAAAAAATAAGCTCAGAAATATCAAACTTCCTCTTAAAATTAATGTAGTCCTAAAATATAAATATAGTATAAGAGATTGAGTTTCAAATATTGAGCTGGTTGAGGGGATGAGGGGTAAGAAGATGTCTGGTTTTCCTTGTTTCATTTAGTTCTGGTTTTGTTTTATTTTCGTGGTTTTTTGTCTTTTGTTAGGAGAAACAATGCCATGTTTTGTACAGCAGAGAAAAACACAATATACTTTTTGGTTTAGTCTGTTGCCACTTGCTGGTTAGTTATATATATGGGATGACTGTCACTAAATGATTTCTGAATAAGTCTAAAACTGAAAAGCATCTGCAAGCAAAAGTCCCAGTGCTATAGAGAACAAAAATGCACATTCTGCATATGTACCCACAGGGGAAAGACACAAAAGGCATATCAAAGAGTCTGGCATTTTAATTTTATTACCTAGGCAGCATTCCCAGTCTCCTCTGGCTGTGGACATATGCTTTTTAGTCATGTTGTGATAGTTGTTTCATGCTTGAGGAATGAACAATAATTGAGACATTGTTTTTTTCATGCTTTAAATATGTCAACTTCATTAATAACTGTAATTATGAACAGTAGGCCAAGTACACCTTCTCACAGTACCTGCTACCATGTAGAAACTCAGATCTTTCTCCTCAGCCTTCATTATGCATACCTGTAGCTTCCAAGTTCCCAGCTTTATATTTTCTGTTGGTTTTGGCTATATTCCCAGTTTGTTTTCCTACCTTCCAGGCTGTCAGTTTTTCTCCACTAAACCTTTATCAATTAAAAAGTCTACACTATTTCTATTAGTGCCTGCGTGCCTTTCATTTAGAGAGATTAAAAAAAAATCTTAAGTTTGTTCAATATAACACTGGGAGAGAAAGGAACCAAAGGGAGAGAAAGGAACTGTGTGAAAGAAACAAGGTATTTAGTGTGATCTTTTAGCAATAAAAGCATCCCTTTGCCAAGAAAAAAAAAAAAAGGAGAGAAAATGTAATACTGATCATGGCTTTCAATGTTATGAAGAATGAATCAAGAAGTGCACCACAACCACCACCAGTTTAGGTGTCTCCACCTAAATGGAGTCTCCATTCCCAGCTGCTTTGCATGATAGAAATTTAGACTAAATTTGGGGTCAGACAAAAAAAAGCTCAAATAAATGCATATCAGGAAAAATATTCAGAAATCTATTTTAAAACTGAGTAATTAATACACAATAGTTGTTTGATATAATACTAGTTTTGATCCTGTTAAGGTGTACTGAATGTCACGGATGCTAAGAAAACCCAGACTTTTACAGTCTTAGGCTTTTCTCCCCTGTCTTTACCGAATATATCTCCTCCTTACAATAGTTGTCTAAATCTTTTATTTTTTTAATTGCCCCAATTATTTCACTACTATTGTCAGATGAATGGTTTTTTTCTTATGATGCTGTTGATTCTCAACTCCAAAATTTTCCTCAGTTTCTAAACTGTCAGATAAGCAGAACACACATCAAACACAGCCTTTATTTAGCAAGGGTATATCAGAATATCTTTGTTATCTCTTTGTCTCTAACTTGTAGGTGAGAGAAAAATGCACTGCAGATTTAATTTCTATGTCAAGGTTTAACCCCAGACAGTAACTAAGTACCAGAGAGCTGCTTGCTCACTCCACATCTTGGTGGGGTGGGGGAGAGAATTGAAGGGCTAAAAGTAAGAAAACTTGGGGACTGAGAAATGGAATCATTAGAGAGAGATTTTAAATCCAAGAAAGAAAAGTGATGCAAACAAAACCAATTGCTCAGCACCAACCAACTGATGCCCAGCCTGTTCCCAAGCAGTAGACCCTGGCCAGTTTTTTCACCAATTTTATATGCTGTGCATGGCATCACAACTGCCCTTTGGTCAGTCAGGGTCAGCTGTGTCCTCTCACAGCCTTGTGCCCCGCAGCCTGTTCAGTAGCAGGAGAGCATGAGAAGCTGAAAAGTCTTTGACTTACTGTCAGCCCTGCTCAGTAACAACTAAAACATCAGTGAGTCATCCACATTATTCTCATCCTAAATCCAAAATATAGCACTGTACTGCCCCTTCCCCCTTCAGTTACTCAGAAGAAAATTAACTCTATCCCATCCAAAACTAGGACAATTAGGAAACATCATTCTCCAGAAATGTAAAAGTCACAGCAATGCTCATGTGGTTATAGCTGAGAAATTTTATATTGGGAATGTCTCCAGGCCATGGTTAAAATCATAGAATCAGCTACGGTAGAAAACACCTCCAAGTTCAAGTCCAGCTGTTAATCCAGCAGTGCCAAATACTAAACCATGTCCTTCGGTGCCACATCTACACAACTTTTAAATACCTCCAGGGATGGTGACTCAACTACTTCCCTGGA
>VWYO01019779.1:30299-61970 GCA_013400275.1 Rhadina sibilatrix | reverse complement strand
TCTTTTTTTTTTCTTTCTTTTTTTTTTTTTTTTTTTTTTTTTTTTTTTTTTCTTTCCCTGAAATCCCATCAAAAGCTTCCCTGGTGCAACTTGAGGCCATTTCCTCATTTCCCATCACATGTAACTTAGGAGAAGACACCCATTCCCACATTGTTAACTGCTTTCAGGTAGTTGCAGAGACTGATAAGGTCGCCCTGAGCCTTTAGGTCTCCAGAATAAAAAGCCAGTCCTCCTGAGAGTTGTGCTCCAGACCCTTCACCAGCTTCATTACTCAAGTACTTTTTATTATGCTGTAATTTCCTTCTAATGAAATGGTCATTCCAAACATTTTCTTACTTTTTAAAAAAATTATTTATTTTATTTTAGTTCCACAAAAGTCCCAGTTAGCTTCTCATCTGCATGTTTTAGATGAACTATTCATTATGAATTAAGGGTTTGTATTCTAAATAAGCACCATCCTGTTTGTCTTAAAAAATTGAGACCTCTTTCTTCATCTATTATTGAATAAAAGTTGGCAGCTAATCCAGAATAGTGCTTATACTGGCTTTTCCCATACATATCAGTAAACAAATATTCTTTATTCCTGTTCAGAGTATGCATCCTTAATGAAATACCAAAGCAGCAAGATGTTCTGGTGCACTTTTTATCAATTATCTCATGATTTTTCAATGTACAGAATGTTACAGAGCTCTGCTTCCTTCCTTCCTTCCTTCCTTCCTTCCTTCCTTCCTTCCTTCCTTCCTTCCTGCCTTCCTGCCTTCCTGCCTTCCTGCCTTCCTGCCTTCCTTCCTTCCTTCCTTCCGTTGTACTATCTTTCAAACATCTCTGTGAGTGAAAAAGTGCAGAAACAATTCTTGAAATAATTTTTATTTCTAAAGTTACTTATAATGTTCAGTGTTTTAAAGCAGTGATATTTTCTAGATCTTCATATACTTTTCAGAAACAATCATTGGAGATAAATATCAATTGGAGATAAATAACTTATTTACATTTGTATTTTAGCAATTATACTGCTATACATTTACTTTTTAAATCATCTGGTTCAAAGAAACTAGTCTAATTTTTTTTCCACTAAGTTAACTCTGATACTACACTTTTTAAAATGATATACTAAAGTTTTCAGTCAGAGCTAAGAAAAAGAAAAAAAAAACAAAAAACCCTATACCCAGAATACTGTTGATTTAATATCAAGAATTAAATTTTATGCTGTTGCATCAACTTAGAGTTTTACATTCTTCTGGTCACATGGTCAAAGTGAAATATCCAAACCTATAACTTAGTGAGATATATATATATAAAGTAAAAATAATTCAAAATTTATTTTTTATTTGGAAGATAGGTTAATCTTTGCTTTTTTTGTATCTCAATATCTTTAATAAAATATCTTAAAAAATTATGCTGTAAATGCAAAAAGGTCTTCTGTGTCTCATTTTTTCTCTGGTTGAAAACATTATTTTGAAACCATATAGTTATAAACAAGTGGAATGAGTTTCAGCAAGCACAGTATAACAAAGTTTTGTAAAAACTGGCATTAGTTATTGTGTTTGCAAATGGTGAAAAATCTTGGGGAATTCCTGAAAAATAAGTAATTTGTGAGAATAATATTTAATGGCAATGTATTATTTGAATAACTTCTATTTGAGACTGCATTGAGAGAAATAATTTCCTTCTTTATTAAACCAAATGAAGTTGTACATCACAGAATCACAGAATATGTTGAGTTGAAAGGGACCCACAAGGACCATTGAGTCCAACTCCGACATTGCAGAGCACCGTCCCAAAGAGTCCCACCATGTGCCCAAGAGTCCAAACGCTTCCCAAACTCTGTCAGACGTGATGCTGTGACCACTTCCCTGGGGAGCCTGTTCCAGTGCACAACCACCCTCTGGGTGAAGAACCTTTTCCTAATATCCAACCCAAACCCTCCCTAGCACAATTTCAAGCCATTCCCTCAGGTCTTGTCACTGGTCACAAAAGAGAAGATATCAGTGCCTCCCCCTCCTATTTCCCTCATGAGGAAGTTGTAACTGTGATGAGGTCTCCCCTCTGTCTCCTCCAGGCTTAACAGGCAAAGTGACCTCAGGCACTCCTGATACAGCTTCCCCTCAAGGTCCTTCACCATCCTTGTTGCCCTTCTTTGGATGCTCTCTAATAGTTTAATACGTGTATGTGTTTTGATTTCCAGATAGTAGCATTTTAACATTATTTCACATAGAGTTGCTTTACTTCAGGACAAAAAACAAAACAAAAACAAACCCACAAACAAACAGATAACATTGTAGATGAAAAAGGAAGAGTAGGAATCTTGAATGTAACTCTTGACAAACCATGGTCATACATTTATCTGCCTGAGATGGCTGGTAGAAAATACCATGTGGCGCTGTACAGCCAGTTCTCACAGTGCTCTTGCAGTCTTTTTTCTTTCAGCCTGCATGAAACACATTTCTCCACAGCATTCCTCAATTCATAATTTAACTTATTAACAGGAGATGATCAAAATCAGATTTGAAAAAGATCTACAAGTGCTAATAAAGATTGTTTAGCCAGAAATTATGTCCCTTCATGCTCTTGTTGCTCTGAATCTTCAATTCAGAGTCTGTTCAGAGACAGTCAATCCCTGTCTGTCTTGCCTATCCTATTTTTCTAATGTTTTCCCCTATTTAAATATCTCTGATTCAATTCATTTCCCCAGGATCCACCACTGTCTCCTCATATTCCCATCAGGTTTGCACTTCCAATCCGAGGATTGTTTTGATGTTTGTTTTTGGGTTTTTGTTTTGTTTTTGTTTTGTTTTTTTTTTTCCCTCTTGGATTATAATATCATTCAGAATCATCTCATTAGCTGCAATGGCTGCACAAATCCAACCCTTCATATGGTTCCCACCAGGACCTGGGTAGAATTGCATGAGTAGAAGAACATTGTAAATCTTTAGTGGTGCAGACAGAGAAGGAGGGAGGAGAGAGAGAGCAGAGAGAGGAGAGCAGAGAGACAAGAAAGAAAAGAGAAAAAGAAAGAGGGTCTGTGACCTAATAATGACACAATTGCAATGACAATGATAGGAAAAGAAAAATAATACATCACATTTATATCAAAACTTCAGTCACAAATAATCTTTTTGTGTGGCTTATTGATGAGTTGCTGATCCCATCCATATGCTGCTAACTGGGTACAGTGTTTGCAATACTATTAAAAGGTGTGAGCCTCCTGAAGTCCTATAGGCAAGCACCTTCAATATCCAGAAATAGAACTTCATTAAAGTAATAAGAGGCAAACTCCAGGAAGGCTAGCAAAATGCAAATTGCAAAAGATTGCCCTTAATAAGATCAAGCTCTCCTAGGGAGTGGAAATGAGACAGAAAAAGTTATAGCTAAGATTAAATATTTTTACAGCCTTATAAGATTAGAATGAAAGTCTTTAAATTTCCTGCTATCAGAGAGAAAAGCCTTTTTTTTCTCTCGTATGAAATATGAGCTATCAGGTAAAGAGTGGTTAACCTCTAGCATACCAAATACAGATAGAACCGTAAAATTCAAAGTCGTAATTTCTTAAAGTATTACTTCTCTAAACTCACAGTATAATCAACTTACGGCAGAAATTATTTATGTTTTATTACTTCATCCTAAATAATACTAAAATTAATTTTAACTACGTATTAGGAAGATAGAGAAAGATGGGAAGACAACTCTTAACATTTGAATGTGAAGTATTAAGTTACAATTCCATTGTAAGAATACTATTGCCTTTTCTCTTATCTGTACAAATGTTTCGCAATGGAAATTCCTTTCTTAACAGTCTTGTAGTATGCTGAAAAATAACCTGTATTTTTCAGGAAAAGAAGAAATACATTGCTAAAATCTGGAGGCAGTAGTCTTAAAATCATGTTCTGATTCTCAAGACAAAGTGTGACAAAGACATTCTAAAACAGAGAGGAAAAACACTAGAATAATTTTATAAAAATGGGGAGGGCTGGTAATGCTCTTATCCCTCAGTTTATCTGGTCTGTCTCCATTTTTACAGTTCCCTTTTCTCTCTCTCTCTTCCATCTAGGAAAGTGCATCTATAAAATGGTGGCAACCCTTAGCAAATTAAAATCTATCTCTTTTATTTCTTGTCCCATAATCTCTTTATTAATTTTTTAAGTGATGTAGAGTTTTAAGAAAAAACCTCAAAAGTAGACTCTCATTGATTTTTCAATTCAATAATTTGGATTTCAAAGGAGTGCTTGTACTTGACTTTTGGTGACTTATTTTTAAATTGTTTTACAACAAGTGAATTAGACTGCTGGACACAGTTTGTGGCTTTCCCAGAAAGCATTGATTCTTACAACAAGTATTCTGAGAACATAAGTATTACAGAAAATCTCTTGCAATCAGAAGCTGCTATGAAATTTTCATTTGTGGATGCAGCTATCATTAGGTGACCCCGACAAACAGACTGATCCAAGTTTTTACTGTGTGAACCAACTTCAGTTGTGCATTAGCAAGCAATTGCATACTCTTAGTTTTGGCAATAGAAAGCTGTGAGTGAAGAAATGGTGAAAAGAGAGCTGAGATTTAGTTTCTAAAACAGAGAACACGTATCAAACACAAATATATGAAATACTGCATTTTTTCTTTGGTCTTGGAGTAAATTCTAGAAAATTGAGTTGTATTTAGTGCCTCAGAATCTGGGGACACTGGAATTTCCGTTTTGGGAAGCCCAACCTGTCTGGTTCCAGGCACCCACTGTCCTTCCAGGAGCTGTGTCACTGGGCTCAGAATGACAAAACTCTTGACAGAAAAGATGCTGAACCTTCTTACAAAGACATGCACAACTGTTTAGATGTATGAGGTAAATACATTGGGAAGTTTCCACCGTATTTTAAACTTCTGGGTATATTCTATTTGCTTCTAATTAAAAATTCTAAACTTCTAATTAAAAAAGTAAAGAATGATGGCCTATTTCTGAAAACAAGCACAGCCAAACCACAAGAGTTGCAAATTCAAATGAGTGTGGATCCATGTTCACATTCTTCCAAATTACTTTCCTGTAATATGCTTTATTATAATTAAATATTCTATAAATTTAAAGTAGGGATGAGTGAAAGTTCAAAAGAGGAGTCTTGACATCAAATAATATTTTGAATGTCTGGGTGCTTCTAAGGATATTTAGTTTGAAGTATTTTTGGAACAGCCTGTTTCTTTAACTTTCCCCTATGTTTGAGCCAGAGGTTGGCAAAAAAGACACTTTTGTGGTGATTGAAGTGTACTGATGTGATAATGGTTGTATGCTTAAGATCTTGTTGCAGATTAGATTTGTTTCTCTTTTTTTTTTCACTTATAGAATTTATCCCCATAAATTGCTAGGAAACTAACTACTGGGTACTTATAGGTACTTAAGCAGAACAAAGAGGCCAAAGGGGAGGAGTTGTAGCATATGGACTTTTATTTTTTGGGTCTCCCTGGCAGCTGATCACTGTTTCTCTCATTTTTTTGGAGAGAGGACAACCAGGCTGCTGCTTGGGGAAAAGACCTCACTCCTGCTACAGAAGTCCAGCTTGGTCCTGTTTCTTCTGGTGTGGGGTGAGCCTCTGCTCCTGGGAGCAGCCACTGAACTGGGACCTTGTTATCTCCTGCAGCACTAAAGAGGGGCCTGCCGCCCTGCTGGGAGCGGGGTCGCTGTTGTCCCGCCCCCCTGCTGCTTCCTGGGTACTGCTCTGAGTCTTTTTTCGCTGCTTTGTAGCCCGCACCCCCTGCCTGCCGACACCTCCCACGTTGTCAGCCGCAGCTCCGGAGTTTCTGGTACATCTTTCCCATCTCCTCCCGCCCGCGACAAAGCCGCCATTACGCTGTGCTCCCCGAGCCCGCGCCACAGCGCCCCCTGCAGCCGCGGGGGGACCGCTGCACCTGCCCTGCCCGCCGGGAGCAGCAGCGCCCCTGCCGGCCGTGAGCGGAACTGCACCAGCGGGGACAGTGCGGCGGTCAGGGAAGCTGTTGCTGGGTTCCGGGTTGTGTTTATTATTAATGCTGGAGTTGTTGTTTGTTTGTTTGCCTTGTTTACATATTAGTGAAGAACTGTTATTCCTACCCCCATATCTTTGCCTGAGAGCCCACCTAATTTTCAAAATTCAGAGGGAGGGGGTTTGAATTCTTCATTCCAAGGGAGGCCCTGCTCCTCCCTAGGAGACACCTGTCTTTCAAACTAAGACAGATAAGACAGACCTAAATTTGAATGAGTTGTTATGTTAAGGCAGGAGATAGCTTTGTTTTATGGAAACCAGTAGTTGTTCTTAAAGTATTTTCTTACTTTATTTAAAAAAGTTACCAGCTGCAACACCTAGTTTGTAATTCAAAAGCAAGATGTTATATCTGTCTGTCAGTACCTAGACTGTTCTTTTGGCATATCACAGTTAATTCCCACGGCTCTCCTGTTACCTCAGATCCAGGGGCAAACTGAAAATTTTGGACAAGTTTTTAGGGGGAGTTCAGGTTGCTGTCAGTACTTTGGTTTAACAGGAATGTGTTCGTGACCTTTCACTAGTCATTGAACAATTGAGCTGAACGTCAAACCAGATACACCGATCAAAGGCTGATACTCAAATGTCTGCCACTAGCTGGATTAGTTATTTGGTTTATTTTGCACAAATAAGTTAAGGCTGTTGTTTTTCATTGGTTTTCCTGTACTGTTCAGCACCTGTCATGTTGAAGATGATTTGATTGGCACATTTCCTAGTAAGCTCTCAAGGAGAGAAACAAAAGAAAGGTAAAAATAGAATAAATGGCAGAGGTCAGGAAGTAGAGACAAAAGACTTATCACAACTATTAATTATGTAAGAAGTCTCAAACTGACTTTGGTTTGTTGTCATAAAATTATTGGATACTGGATTGGGCCAGTATNGGCTGGACTGTGGTTTTCTATTATTTTTTTTTTTTTTTTTTTTTTTTTTTTTTGTTTTTTTTTTCTTTAAAGCCTTCATCTTTCCTAAGAAAAATCTTTCCTTATTCACATCAACAACTTTTAAAACACTTTGACTGTAACATTTGTTTATATTAATGATTGCTCTTAAATACCTCTTATCGTCTTCTAATGTTCACATTTCTTGTTGCATCTCATAAAATAACATTTTGAATTTACTGAAAAGTATAAATTCACAGAGGTTTGGATTTGTTATCAAGTATTTTTCCTTTTTTCTTCAAACATAATATATACATAATGTTTAACGTTGTCCATGCTCAAATGGAGTATCTTTGTCAATACTAGTAAAAGCCTTGTTGCATGTTTGCATGCCTCAGCATGAATCTCCACACAGAAAACTAACCTCAACAAGATTTCCATTGGACTGTGAGAACTGTCATATCTGAGCAGTGATGGAAATATTTAATTAAATTGGAAAGGCATAGGCCAGAATTTATTTGCATGTTAAATGTAACATGAAATCTAAAATAATTTTAAGAGAAGCCTGTTACTAACATTAGCTGTGAATCAATTTTAAGACAACTAAACTTTCACCAAATATACTTTTATAAAAAGTGTCATTTTAAAATTATCAATATCAAATGCAACAATAATTATGATTTTTTAGCAAAGCACTGTTCTATGAAATGGCTGTGTATAGAGACCTGCAGTGCAAATAACAAGTGTATCCATTTAGGATAATTTTCTTCGTGGTTACAAATTATAGTACAGTTCATTTACAGTTATAAATACAGAGCATGTCCAGTTACCAGCCATATCTTAAGCCAGAACTTGCATTGAATGAAAATGTAAGCTTCTCTTTAATACTGGTGTGCTATTCAAATATGATGAAAATCTTACTTTTTTGCATATATTTATTAAATGCTTTCCATAGACACAAAATTATCACAATGTAAAATAAAAACCCTCTACAACTTAGTATGCTTTACTTGTACCAGTTGTTTTAAATATACTTTCTTGTTAATTTAACTTATTCATTATTTAAAATGTTAGAGAGATAAACAAATTAAAATGTTCTTTGTTTCTCCTGTAAGCCTTGCTTAAAATTTGAATTAGAGAAAATCTTGTTTATCCTTTATATCAGATGATATATAACTTATAATAACTTAGGGTATAAAAGAATGTAAGTGGTTTGGAAGAACAAATAAATATGCTGGTCAGCATTTTTAAGATATAACTCTTTAGGAAAAGATATATAAATAAAACCAGAGAATTTAGAAGTGTTTAAAAATACCTAGCATTTCCTAATGATACTTCAACTTCTGTAGATAGCTAGTACTTAACGTTATTTACCCTAGCATTTCACATTTTTAAGTGCTTAACACAAAACACTACATAGGCTTTGTAACTTACATAGCAAGAGTAAAATAGGAAAAAGCCTTATTTTTTAATAAAGTAATACATAAGAATACATCAGTTAGTGATTCTAATAAGATTCAGTAACTAATTGTGGTGATTTTTAAATAACAGTCTTATCAGAACCAATCACTTGCAATACTGTTTAGAAATTAGATTTTTAATTGTAATTTTTTATCACTTCTGAATACGTTTCACACTTTATTCACCTTATTCTTTTATGTCACTTCTTATAATTGTTCTTCCAATTAACATCAGTATTAATAATCATATAGCAAGTGTCATGACACTCGGCCCCAAAGGTGTTTCTTTGCTGTGAGTTAAGCAATCTGATTATTACAGAGTTATTAACCAATATTAGAGCAAGCCATGTATGTCTTCTAGAGTAGCAACAACAGAGCTTTCTTTGTGTCAGAAGTCAAATTTCCTTAATTTGTGGAGCAGCACAGTTAATACATTCACTCTTCCGAAAACCTGTGAAGAACAGGTAAATAATTCATTATCACAAGACAGAAAAGTAGTGTATTTGCTGGGACTTCATTCTGCATAGGTCTTGTTTTAGCTCAGACTTCCATAGTAAAAATGAAAGTAAATGTTAAACCAAATGAAGATGAACAGATATCCTGGTTTTGTTTTTTCTACTTTATTTTGTTTTGTTTTTAAACAAGCTTGCTTTTTTAGGATATAAATGCAAACAGACACGCAATGAAAACAATGCCATAATGACAAATGGGAATGTAATTTTTTCAGTTAATATGTATGATTATGCAAATGGCTAAATCAATAATAACTTAAAAGTAAAGCCCTTAAGTAGCAACTCAGAAAAGACCCTTACATTAACAAAAAAGGCAGCATAAATAACGTTAGGATCTCAATATGGTTTAGAGCAATTGCAAATATGATTTCACAGATGCTTACGTTTTTATGTTCACATTTATTTCACAAGGTTAAATGAACTGCTGTTAGCACTAACAAAATGAGGCTGCATGAAAGTTTTCTCTGGGAAAAAAATACCCCTGATTCCTATACAAAAGAATTTTGTTTTGAGTTTTCTATAGAGGCTGGAGTGCATCTCCTATTATGTGGCAATGATAAGTAGTCTTACAATAGGTTCATCTTGTTTGGCCTTAATGGAAAAAGGGTTGCATCCCAGGAAATGGTCCGGCAGAAGAACTTGGAACACACAGAAAAAACACACAGATGTTTCTATGTTACCTTTTGTGTGTTTCTGTTTCCAGGTGAGGTATTTTTTGTTCTTTCTCTGAACTTTAAAATCCCCCCAAAAATGCTCCAACTCCATGGGTATCTTTAAAAATTAAATTGATTCTATTTTTTTCTCTAGACATGGAAAACACGGTATATATCTACATGATAAAAATTCTGGTGTATATATATCTATACGATAAAAAATTCTGTTAAACCTATACATACACAGGACAGGCTTGAAGATGTTCCCTTGTTCATAATTCAGATATTTGTTGCGTGTGTTGAACATTTTTCATTGCAGTTTCTCTTTACCAGCTGTTCAGCTGCCATTTCCTAGTGAAGTAACATTGACTAGGGCTTAAGGAAATGATTAATTCTTCATTTACAGTGTTGGAGAAGGGAAAATATGCAAATGCTCTTAAATGGCACAACACACAGACTTAACTGGACAAAGACGTGCTCATGTGTGTATGTGTTTCTGGGTACATGTGCAAGGGATCAGAAATTTTTACCCTAGTTGGTAAAATCCATTCTTCTTAAGCATGTTGTACGAGGGAGAGCTATGTACATGGAATAACTATAGTTAGGAATAGAATAGCTAGAATAGAATAACACTAGAATAACTAGTGTTATTCATGCACTTTTTTTGTGTTATTTAGAGGACAAAAAGACAATTTGCAGGAATTCAAAGGTGCCATTTATTTTAACCTGTCTCCAATGGATAGTAATACATAGTTGCAGTAAATAAAGGGGAACTACATGTAAATAGGTATCAAATTCTATTCCTTTAGTCTCCTGCTTGATCCATTGCATGCTTTCTACTAGGCAGCTTGTTGTCATTTTATGTTGTTGGTGTATGCTATGCCCTGACTGACAATGCCAGCTCTCTCAGCCTTTCCTCATCTGAGAGATGTGTCAATCTCTTAATAATATTACTGGCTGGACTCTTCCCAATAGCTCCATATCTCTCTTGGGAGAGCTCACAACTGACACAGCATTTTAGGTGTCACCTCTCTAGGGCTGAGTAGAGGGGAAGGATCATCTCCCTCAACCTGCTGGCAGCATTCCTCCTAATGCAGCCCAGCATGCTCTTGGCCTTCTTGGCCACAAAGGCATATTGCTGACTCTTGTCCAGCCTGGTGTCCACCAGGCTTCCCAGGTACTTCTCTGTAAAGGTTTGTGTCTATCAAAGCTCTTTTTATCTGCTTAAATGTAGTTTATTGCAACATTGCACTTTCAATTACTGTAAAACTACACAGAGATGAAATAACATGTAAGAATTTTTAGTTTTTTCTGCACATACGCATGATATATATATATATATAAATGTGAGCAGTGTTTAGTGCTTAATGTGACAATCCTCATGTAATGAAAAATCTGCAAAGAACAGAATTTCAGCATTTGATTGACAGATTTTAGTGAGACTAGAAAAATACTGCTGCTTTCTAAACAAAAGTGTTTGCAAGCCTCTTTTCACTTCTCATTTTGCAATCCATTTCTTTTGAGAGAATTTTTGGAAACAAGTTGTTATCTCACATTCCTAGAATAAATGAAAACCTAACCTGACAACAGAACAGTTTTTAACAGTTATCTGATAGTTACTCATGGGTATGGATTAATAGTGCCTATTTTTTCCAATTTGACACTGATGAATATGCAGAGAACTGAGATATTTGGGTATGGCTATTATCACAGAATATTCTGAGTTGAAAGGGACATACAAGGATCATCAAGTCCAACTCCAAAGCAAATAGCCCATATGGGAATTGAACCTTGATGTTATTAGCACCATGCTGTAAACAACTGAGCTAATCTTGGGGTCAATATATAATAGGAAACACTACCATGTGGACTAGTAATGTAATTGGTATCACAGGTATTTTCTTCTTTCTTTCTTTTGCACAATTCACAGCAAATTATTTTCTTTCCAAGCTCATCTCTCTGTATTGCATTTTAAAAGAACAAAATATTTTTACAAAATCTTTGTCTCATATCATAAAGTTATTAATATTGGAAAAAATTTAAGATCATCAAGTCCAACTGTCAGTGTAGCACCACTGTGTTCACCACCAAACCATGCCCCCAAGTGCCAGATCCATATATTTTTTAACTCTTACAAGCATGGTAACTCAACCACTTCCCAAAGCACCCTGTTCCAAAGCTTGACTATTCTTTCAGTTAATAATTTTTTCCTGGTATCCAACCTAAACCTCCCCTGAAGAAATTCAGGCCATTTCTTCTTGTTTTGTTACTTCTAACCTGGAAGAAGAGACTGACCTCTATCTTGCTACAACCTCCTTTCAGGTAGTAGTAGAGATGCATAAGGTCTCCCCTGAGCCTCCTTTCCTGCAGACCAAACAACCCCTGCTCCTTCATCCATTCCCTTTAGGATTCATTTTCCACACCTTTCAAAGCTCTGTTGCCCTTCTCTGGATTCAATCTAGCATCTCAATATCCTTTGTGTAGTGAAAGGCCCAGAACTGGACACTCAAAGTGTGGCCTCACCAGTGCTCAGTACAGAGGGACAATCACTGCCCTGATCCTGCTGGCCACACTATTGCTGATCCAGGCCAGGATGTCACTGGCCTTCTTCACCACCTGGGCACACCCTGGCTCATGTTCAGCTGGCTGTCAACCAGCACCCCCAGGGCTTCTCCGCACTCTTACCCAGCCTGTGGCAATGCCTGGGGTTGTTGAGCCCAAGAGCAGGAACCAACACTTGGCCTTGTTGAACCTCACACAACTGGTCTTGGCCCATCGATCCAAACTGTCCAGATCACTCTGAGGAGACTTCTTACCCTTCAGCAGACCAACATTCCCACTCAATTTGGTTTCATATGCCCATGTTCCATGCCCTATCTTAACTCAGAAAGATACCCTTTAATTTTATTTCCTGACTTTTAAAGTTTATCTCAGTGGATTTAGAACATCCATGTCAGAGAAATCATGGGTGTGTCCCAAGCAAGCATAGCAATGATCATGAATGTGAGCACAAAACAAGCAGAATGAAATTGGGAAAATAAAAATCACAAATACACTATGTACAAGTTGGTTTGGTGCAAAAGTTAATTTGACCAGATATAATGCAATATACATGTAAATTATTTAATTTGAAGTACTGGTGTCAGTGGAGCTGTTCTGTACTCCAGGACAATCATACTGAGTGTGACTTTAAATTGTTAACTTCCTTTCTTTTTTGTTATCTTTGCTCCAGTAAAATATTTCAAGCCTTTAATTTGTCAGGAGAGTATAAGAGTATCATTACAGAAGGTCTGGGTCAACTGCTCAATCTGGACTCCCTTAAGAGTTCTGACTCTTAATTTATTGTATTTTTAAAGTGTATTAGAAAATTAAATATTTTCCCTTTGCTGTTTATATGAATATCATAGCCCATATATATTTGAAGTGTAATTGTCTCTCTTTCCAAATATCAATAACAAAAACACTAAAATGCAACAAAATTATTTGCAGTCTCTAAACACTTGTAGATGTCACAATGCTGGTACATTACACATTTCACCAATATGCTGTGGCAATTTATTTGTGCACTCAGGATTTAAAAACTCCTAAAGCTGTTTTGCTGTCTGTTAATATCTTCCAACGATTAGTAATGATACTTTTGTAATTACATTAAAATGCAAAGAGTAACAGGTTGTTTATTTTACTTAATGTGTTACAGAGATACCAGTGTGATTGCTTGCCTGGATGGGAAGGAAAATTTTGTGAAAAGGAATCAAATGAATGTAATTCAGAGCCTTGTAGGAACAATGGCACCTGCATGGACCTTTTCAACAGCTATCGGTAAGCGTTGCACCGCCTCACTATAATGGTCATGTTCCAGGAAGGCCAGGCTCATGCATACAGCCACTGTTTTGTTTTCCAGCTTTGGAAGGAAGTGTTATGACACAAATGGGCAAACGATTTGTGTCATGGATACAGTGCTTCACTGTACTTTCATGTGAAGCCAGCAGATATAATTAATGGTAAATGTAAAATTAAAAAAAAAAAAAAAAAGAAAAGAAAAAGGTATGATTTAAAAAACATTTAGCAAGTAACCTAGTTTGGAACTGTATTTTTTCAAAGAAAATATAATTTCTCTTTCTGTCATATTTGCCCTATAAACACAAGAGATGTTTTAAAGAGTAAAAGTAGTGGTAGTGGGCAGTTGGATGAGGCGATCATATCATTGCTGCCACCTTGTGGCTTAAAATACCAACAAAATATCAATTTCACTAAAATTTGCATCTCCTAAAACAAAGCATGAGGATTTGACATTAACCATATTAATTTTAACTTAAATCCCAATCTTTTCTTAATGCATACATTTATGGTTTAAAAAATATTTTATTTCTGTAGCATGAGGATTAAGATTCCATAAACAATCTAGTAATCAGTTTCCACTTGATGAAGCCAGGATTTGTCTATATTATGATGTCAATACAAGAAGACTCCTTTAAATTCTTAATAGACACTGATGTGGCTGCATATAAAGCTCAGTGTAATAACTGTACATGGTACATAGTCTAGTTGTTGTACAGTGATTATATTCCTGGTAATACAGACAATAATGAGAAAGGAAACTAACCACAATTGACAATGGAGAAATGATTCCTCAAATAGCTAAACATAACTAAGTTAAATAACAAAATATGTATATATATATTTTTAAAATTTATTTATGTTCAGAACTTAAGCAAAATGATTTGTTATTTCTTAGAGCTTAGAACATTTTTATGTGGTATTAAACTTCCTAGTTTGGTAAAATATTTTTATTCTAATAACAAAAGGTGTGGCAATGTTGAGAAAACCTGTAAAAATCTTTTTATTTACTTTCCCTCCACTTTTTAGAGTCTGTTGGAATGAAAAAATAATTGTTAAATATTTTAATATTTTTAGTTCTTATTTTTCTGATGCTTGTAGTTCTCTGTAGTCTACCACCCTCAAGGACAATTCTAGGTGAACAGATATTTTGTAGCCATGAATCCTCACCTTGCATTTTCCCAGTTTTTCCAGCCTCTAGAATATTATATGTATTGCAGAAGGTAATAGGGCTTCTGATTTTCCTCAAAGCTGGGTCAGCTACTTATGCACAAATCCAAAGGCTTTCTATATTTTATTGACAATAAAAATGCTCAAGAAGTACTTTTTCTGCATTTGGCAAATACTGAACTGTTACAGAAAATGTTTACAAGAAAATTGGTTTGAAGTGTAAGCACCAGGCATGCTTTTTTCAGAGCTATTTGTCCTAAGTGACACAAAGGAAATTAGGAAAATTAGACATACCATTGAATCATCGTATACAAGGGACAGGTTACACCAAACAAAACAACATCTTCAGGGATACCTAGAGTTGAAATTGACTCTGAGACATGGCAACACCAAGGAAAATTACTATTGCTCAATGTTTTATTTTTATATTATAAAGCAATTTCATTTCAATCATTAGAGCTGTCCTTGTTTGTACTCAGACATGCTAAAAGACAATAATTACTCTTAATTTTAAAAATGTGTTGGTTTTTATTACTTTTGCTAATACTTTTCTCTTAAAAGCTACATCAACAAGACAAAGTGTTTGTGTTATGGTAGCTAAGGAGTGGCAGTAACTAGTACCTGAACCTGGGGACGTCCAGCCATGTCTTTAAACTTAAATGTAGTTTTTAAAACATGATAACTGGATTATAATTTTCTAACAGAAAAGATCATTGCAGTTCTTGAGCTGTTTTGGACTGGCATTAGTCTGGACCAAAGTCAGGCCAGCAAGTGCTCTGAAAATGCGTCCATGATAGGCATTGCAGCTTTCTTGCCTGTGGCCACGTTTTGGCACTGTTTATTTTCCTGCTGTAAGTTGAACTGCTGGCAGCAATACTCAGAATTTTCTGAATTTCTTTGAAATTGGCCGCATCATGACTGGTACTTGATATCACAACCTAAATTAATGTAAGGGATAGATAAATTTAGCTTTGATAATCTTTATTAGTTTACTTTCCCTTAAATATTTGCAAGTCCAGCTGAAAGCATCAGTTAATTTATTGTGCAACAGGTTAAAAATATATATTTTTGTATAGGAAAAAAGTGAAGATGATTCAAAATGAAATATTTTCCTATCAAATTCAAAGATGTGATAAGACAATAATCATACAAAATATAATAATTAATTAAAAACTTCACTTTTGAGTTATTTTCTTTATCTGGGTCTATTCATTTTTGAACCTTGAAATGAAAACTACCCGGCAAAACTGAAGTATCAAAAAATCTGTCACACTGAATACCTTTCTTTTTGGATTCTATTATAGAAAAATAGATTACATTAATTAAAAGAAAAGAAAAGAAAAAGAAAATAAAGCCTTCTCAGATGCATATTTTTATTTTAAAGAATCAGGTAAGAAAGATACTGAACCAGTAGTCAAGATTGAATTGTTGGATGTGAATGGTTTTTAATACATCCCCTTTCATTCAACTTAATTTTTATGTTCAGCTGATAATGAGAAATATCCTTTTCTTCCTTCTCAGTTTTCAGTTTGGCACATGGCAAATAAATTAATTTAGAAAAATTTCATGCATGTATTTCCAGGACCATGTGGCTTTCATTCTCATGATAATATGAAATCTCAAATTATGGCTCTGAACATTAATGGACAGATTCATCTAGTATCAGCTGAATTCCTTCCTTTTTCTCTATTGTGTTGATAATTCTGAGGTTTAGCCCTAGTAACATCAAACCCTAATTAAAGCCTCTATGTCTCCTTTGCTGTTACCAATTTTTGAGTGAAAATCTATTCAACTCTTCTTGCCAAATAATAAGCAACAATTTTATGGATGAACTGGAGTTTCTAAGGATGTAGAATAGTTTGGAACTAGTTTGTAATCATTATATTAGAACTTGGAGAATTAATCAAGTGTCTTTCCAAACGGCTCAGTTCTTTCTGTATATTCACATTGAAATCCACAGATTCATTTTGTCAATACTTGTTGAGTATTTTATAAAGAATAAAAATGGCACTTTGCTGCTGCTTTTCTGTTTATGACATACAAATAGACTTCTCCATATCAATCAGGAAATTAGACTTATCTGTCGCAATAAAACACAAAGAAATGACACTCACACACTGAGATGTCCAAGGCAAAAAAGGGAAAGTTTATTTACAGGCTTCAACTTTTATAGAATTCCAGCAGTGACTATGGATTGGAGGAGGAACCCAACAGTCCATCGACATCTCCTCCTTATGAGAAGAATGTAAACATTAGTAGACAGTTACAATAACAAAGTTGTTTATGTAAAATCATGAGATTGCAAAAGGTAAACACAGAAGGCTGAAATAGAACTTTGGAAAAACTTCTTAAAGAGACAGAGGAGAACAGCAAAAACCCAGACAACACTTACCTAAGTATGTTTTCTTACGTTATTTTTCTATCTTTTATGTTTAATGACATGTTCAGTGTTTGCTTCAGTTGAGTACAAAAAAGTTATTCCTTCGTCAGCACTTGAATCCATCCACCAAGACACCTTTTTATAATCTCCGTGTAAACTGAAATCCAGTTCTTTATGCTATCTTATCCACTCTTGATATCTTACTTTTGCAATCAGGACCCCTTGTTATTTTGTTTGGGATTTTTTGCTTGTTTTGATTTGGAGACAGACATTTTTCTTGCCTGCTCATTCTTAGCCTCAATATTTTCCTTTTGGCACGTTTTCTTACATCCTGTTTGTGCAACTATATCATAGGTCTCCATTTACTCCTTCACAGTTATGGATATTATAAACCTGGCTGTGTTATAAAATGCTGAAACTTCTCCTTCCCACTAAGTTCTGCAAGGATGAAAGTTGATAACTCCCAATGTCTCCTTAAAATTTGAGGCTAAAGTTCCTTATGCACTTCTGAGAAATTATTGCTAATGTTTGCAAAAAAAGTTGTCTGTATTTAAATGTTCTCCATTTAAACTCTTTAGTACTTTATCCTGTTCTGTAAGAGGCCATGGTTATCCTACACTGCTTTAGATTCCAGTTGAAAGGGTAATTTGTGTTCATAGAGGAGAGAGTATTTTGAATGATTTCAGAACTCATCTCAAACTGTGCTAGTCTTCCTTAGCAATGCTTCTCCAATTAGTAACCATGCCATGATCATCTTTCTTGGTCTTTACTTAGATAATGATTTATGCCAGCTGACAATTTGGATAACCATACTGTCAACCAGAGTTATACTTATCCTGCCTCCTTGTTACTTTCTCAGTACATTTTCAAGTACAACATCTTGCCCTATTGCTTCCCTCTTTGCTCCTTAGCATTTGAAGCTGTGTCTTTTCAGAATAATAAATTAGTTTTTCATTAGTGTAACCTGTGCTAAGCTCTTAAAGAAAAGACCAGTCTGAAGTCATTAGGATATATTCAGCATCATGCATCACTTTAATTGTGCAGTACTGTTACACAGCACACTGTTTCACTTATTTTTTTCCCCTTCTGGAAAGGATTTGTTTGGAAAAGCAAAGTTGAAATCAACCTCTGCATTTTCTCAGAAATATGCAAGAATTGCTCTGTGCCAGGTTGAAGAAGCAGGTGATTCCGAAGTTCAGTATGTGTAAATGTCTGAAAGATCTATAAGTAAAAGCATGTCTATTTACACAGTGCATTTTAAGGATATGCTCATCTCTAAATAAATGCATTTTAAACTATCATGGAATTCTAAAGGAAGTCACTACATGATTATAATTTTAATGCTGAGTTCAGTGTGCCTTCTGTTTTTTCATTCACATTCCTTTTAACTACTGCTATACTCCTCCTTAATTTTTTTCCCCAAAAGCAAGAAGCAGCTTTTCGCATAGATGGGTATCACCTTGGTATTTAATGATCCCAGATGTCAAATACTGAAGCAGTTTATTGCAATCAGTATCTCTTATCTGTCATTTCTTCAGGGTTCTTTGGCCAACTCTTCCTCGCTTGCTAAATATTTGTGTGTTGCATTTCTGACTTATCTTTCATTCAGAGTTGTAGGGTTTATTTCATCCTAGTACCAAGTTATGTACGTATTTCTTACTCAAAACCATCTTTAAAAGATTTATATGGTCAGTCAGGAGATTTACTAATGAATTAAGCTAAAGAAATGTGTGAAAGCACAAACAAGTGTTTCCTCCACAGCTAGCAAGTGTTTTATAGTTCCTCTCTGGTAATTCTACTAACAACTGGAAATGTCTAGTGTGCTTCTTGTTATACTGCAGTGAAATGAGCTTTAGGGTTTCTATTGCCTTTAGCAAACAAGAAAATATTGATGTGCCACCTCAGAAGCATCTAACAAACAGTCACTGACATTCTGCACTCCTTAGGGCATATTTTAGCCATAATTCAACAATCTTCTCAAAGAATAAGAATATTTTTATTCAAAATCCCAATATAACATTAGAATTTGAAGCAAAACACAGTAAGTATCTGGAAATAACCCATCTCCCACTCCAAAATTAGCTCAACATTTTTTTCTTCCTGAACAGTAGAATTGTTCTGTAGAATTAAATCTGTAATTTAAACATTAGGTGATACATCTTAAATAAATGTTTTATAATGTATTTTGTTTACAACACCCAAAGAGACATAAAATGATCATTTGATGAACTCACAGGTCAAATGGAGGGAGTATAAACCAGTTTCTAAAATAATAAGGTACCTCAAGCATAGCTTTGAGAGTGTATGAAATGTAAATATAAGTTACCCAAATTCATCATTGTTGTAGGGCAGTCAAACAATTTCATTGCCAATAATGTACTAATACATGAGCAGAACTAACAAACAAAGCAGTTTGCTCAGCAGTTTATGGAGTCTGGCTTATGATATGCTAAGTTGCCTGGGAACTCCTGGGGTCATCAGAGGACTGCTGTGAATCTTGGAAGAGCTTCAGGGTGCTGGTGCTCCCCAGAAGGGATAGCCACAGAAGGCTGTGACTGCTAACAAGCTATAGCAGTGTCCCACAAGCTTTGTTGCCAACTTTTCTTGATTTATGGAGACTTCAAGCTTTTTGTTTCCAGCTGACTCCACATTAAGGACAGCCAAGCATGCTTTCAGCAAATGCTAGAAAGAGTGTATGTAACTGCCAAGCCCAGAGCACAGCCAACAGAGCAGAAGGGGCCAGAAATTCCACTGAGGACACTGTGTACTTAGGTAGTGAGGTGCTGCAGGGCACTATCACTGACCATCCACAGGAATAACTAGATCAGCCCATTAGAGACCTCAAACCAGACTGAGCTCCTCGGGGAGGTTGCAGTTCTCTAGGCCTGGGGCTGCAGAAATGCCTGGAACCTCTTGCTGAGGCTGCAATCAGATGATCATGTCCTTGCCTGGAGGAAGCAGTTGTATGCTGGAGGAGGATCTGTGTTGCCAAGTAAAGGAGCTTCAGGAGGCAGTTAGCACTCTGTGAAGCTGAGATGGGGACAATAGCATGCTCTCCAAGACCGTAAAAATACAAAAACCTGGATTCCCAGACATAGCGAAGGAGAGGCAGGAAGTCATTGCATAAGATTTTGGAAATGGGGACTCCAGTTACAATGGAGGCTAGAAGCTTGTAACCTTGGCAACAGGATGAGGGTTCCTGTCCTATCTGAGCTCTACCACTGCAGAGCAGGCTCAGTGACCCAGTACCAGAGGGTGAACTAGAAGCACTATCCAGTGAAGCATGTAAATCAGCTAAACCTGAGCCATGAGGCAATGTTGGAGTCCTAGAAACTTAGAATTTGGGGTTTTAGTGTATAGTAACATATATGAGTCAAGATGGAGGATTTGGGGTGTTGTCTTTCTCCTTCTTCTTCATGGGTTTAGGTGTTTTCTCTAATTGGGAGAAAAAGGCCCACATTGCAGGCCTTGGGTGTTCATTATTAGATCAAAAGTATAAATAATATAGGTGTCATCTCGTTATTGGGGGATTATGACTTAAATAACCTTGAAAAGAGTTAGAAGCACTCCATTTTACCTTCATTTTCTAAAAGCTCATGGCTCGTTAGTCTGTAAATACTGTAAATAGATAAGAAATAAAAAATATCCAAATTCAAACTAAACATCTACACTTCCCATGTCGATCATCCTGACCTCAGCAAAGAAGAAAAGAAGCCAAAGCTATCATAAATGGTGCATCGCAAGGAAGGATGAGTGATGATAAACATTAGGAGATTCTCTGCCGCAGGCTCTTGATAGGACATATCATCAGTCCTGAGGGAAATGGCTCAAGTCCTTGTGAGGCCACTCTTAATTACCTCTAAAAAATCTCGTGACAAGGAGAGGTTCCTAAGGATCAGAAGAAAAGTTATGTAAATACATCAGAGAACAAAATGGATAAAGGAAGAAAAAAACCAAAAAAAAAAAAAAAAAGGCTAGGAATGAAAGGCTAGGAATGGACAATGTGACTGCTACTTTCAAGAAAAGCAAGCAGGAGGACCTGGGCAACTGTGGACCAGTTAGCCTTACCCTGGTCCCTGGAAAGGTGATGGAGCAAATAACCCTTGAAACTGTTTCCATACACATGATGAAAAAGAAGAATGGTTTCACAAAGGGGAAAGCATTCCTGATGATAGCATTCATTGAGATGACTGGCTTGACAGATAATGAGAGGACCAGGGATGCTCTTTCTCTTGACCTTAGCAAGACTTCAGACACTACAATAACATCCTCATAGATAAAATTTGCTGAATTGCTGGAACAAAGACCATATTCAACATAATTCATCCCCTCGCCAGGTTAGGTAGCAGTGATATTAAAAACTGAAATTCAATGGCTTGTCTTTTGTAGCTATAGTTCTGGTCAATAGCAAAAATGCTGCCACCACAAAGTAATCTTGGGTGGGATGTGATGATGTGTGGGGTGGTGAGAATTAAAACTAGAATGGCTAGAAGTAAGATAGGCAATGCACACAAAAAATGTCTGGAAAAAGTTTTGAGACAGATTTCACTACCTCATTATTTCTAATCCTAATATTGTAACACTTCTTTTGCACATGATTCATATTAGAATCATTCCTGCTTTTTCTTTTGCCCTTCATTTAACTGCTCCTTTAAAGAACATTCCCATTTTTAATTTGGAAAACCTTAATAAAATAGGAGGTTTAAACAAGCAAATAAACAAAAAATGCTGCTGACACTTTAAAAATGACTCATTAGAAATGAATGGGAAAACCATCTGTCTTTGTTAGCTACAGATTAGATATTTCATGCATCAGCAGTGTCTAATACATGCACAAAAGAACAAAATTTTTCTAGGATTATTGGCATTGCTGCTGACATTATATCCTTTTAAACCATGGAGAATCAGCAATAAACAGTTCCACATAAAAGGACAGGGCTTAGATCCCATTCTCATTACTATGAAAACTGTACTTTTTCCTTTACTTTGAAAGGTCATTAGTAAAATCTATGTTTCATTTCTTGGAAGAGATTTCATTGGTTTCAAAGGTATTGTTCCTTTTTCCTGTGTTCTTAAAGCAATTCTAAAGTGGTCAAGGGTTAAATTTTTTTGTAAATTAAATGTGTCAGTTTTAATGTCAAGATGTTACATGTGTTTATTTTGTCTTGAAATGACTTCACAGTCAAAAGAACACCAAGATTTCTTTTTCAATTATGAGGAATTTTCTTTTGAAGTACAGAATTATTTTCAGAGCATAACAGTCACAATATCTTTTAAAAAATTAGAATGAGATAGGAATTAAAAAAAAAAATGGTTTTGGAGAAGAACATTATTGTATATTTAGAAAACTAATTTTGAAAAAGTATGAGTTATTCAGCTAAAACAATTGCATCTTAGAAATAATTGCTAATATATGACAGTACAATATGAAACATATGTACATATGTACAAATTGTACATTAAATTGTTCTAGTATAAGGAAACTATACACAATTGTGATGGTTTCAATCACTTACTGTATTTCATGTGACTGGAGAACATGAAGAGCAAAACAGGCTTATCTTCAAATTACAAAGGTAGTAACTTTATATACACTGAAAAGATAAAAATAGGAAGAAAAAGAACAACAAATGAAACTTTCAAAACATCCTTCCCTCCCTCTCCAAGTTTTCACTTTTCCACACTCAACATAAAAAGATATAACCTGCCACCTCAGTCAGTTTTACGATGTTAAAATAATCTTTCATCATTTCTTCAGGAAAGGAGTCTCTCTTGGTTCCAATAGAGACCTTGTCTGCAAGGACTATATAAAAAAAAGGAACTTGCAAACCAATGAAATCCCACCCATTTCACAGCTTTTTCAACACTGAAAACATGGGCCATGTACTCAACACACTGCAAACTGAGGTGTTGCCCTTTAAAGGGGTCTCACTTCAGAGGCAAAGGATTTTCTCATCTCAAGGAACAGAGCTATCTCTTCACTTCTTCACTATACACAAAAGCCTTTCATCTCTCTGTTCCAGCATCTCATCAAATCAATTTTATTCAGTCCATCACACAATACCGTTGCTCAAAAATCTACACACAAAACAATCACCTCCCCAAAATGCATATTTTTTCCACGACTTAAAGGAATAGTTTAGTTCAGTCTCCATGTTACCAGAAAAGTCCAGCCAGATTTTTTGCCACTGCTCCTCCTCTGCCTCAAAATCTTTTTCACTCTTTCTTCACTGACTCTAGTTCCATGCTGTGTCTCCTTATGGTTCAATCACTATATCTGTCTTCACTCCAGAGGAACGGCCCTCCCCATACTCCCAGCTTTATATGAGTATTACCCAAAAGTCGTATTCTACTTTTCAGTGGTCAAACCATCTGCCAATTAAAAAACTGACTCCTGATTGGACTGTCCTTTCTAACAAGATCTAAACTATGTTAACCCATGACAACAATACAATTAGAAAATCAACACTGGCTTCCCCACCACTAGTTTCTATGGGTAATAAAATTTTAGTTAATTGTCTTTCTGGATTTGTCTGGGATTTATAGTGTGTGCTCTGTTAGATCAATAGAAGCAACATAGGAGTTTATTTAGACTGCAATCATAGACTGTACACTGTTAGAGGTCCTCTATAAACCAGTGCTCACTCTTCAGCAATAGCAAGCAGACTAATGCAGGAAAAGTAACCGTTATATTTTCTTTGACTAAATGCCAGTTTGGATATATGAAAAAAATCTATCAGAGTTATAAAAGTGAGCCTTTATCTTTGAAGGTCACAGGTGGAGAAAAGGGACCACAAATACAAAAATCACAGCTCTCTGAGTATCCATAAGTATTGTTATATGTAGGTGTCTTGGACTTGTTCATTCCCTGTCTAGAAAGGACAGTCATAAAATTTTCATAGGTTTGCTCTATTGAAATAACTCAGTGAGACACCCATAGAAGAAAGTTGGATTGTTTATATTACAGTAGATATCAAAGGTAGATAAAGACATAACTGAGTCTTGGAGATGAACTGAAAATAATTTTTGTTGTTTGCTTTTATAGCTTTTATCAGAAAATAATCTTTATAAGGACAAAGCTATTTTTTGAAATACTGTTTGCCAGGACATGACAAGTCAAATTTGGTTTTGTAACAATCTGCAGTAGAGAAATAGCTACCTCATGTGTGACTGCAGTATTTGGGCAGTGAAGATATTTTTGTTTGTTTGTTTGCTTGTCTGTTTTTTTTTTAATATATAAATTTGAGAAATACTGTCTTAATTGAAGATGCCTAATTTGGGGTTTTTTACTGTTTATATGCTTGGATATTTTACACTTTGACAAAATTTAAAGAGTTTATTAATATGAAAATTCTTTGGCTAATCTAATCAAGATCTGTGTTAGGTGATCTTTGGTAAATTTCATTTTGAATGATGAAGTGTTACTGCCTCTGTTATTTTTTTGTGGTTACAATCCTCTTGCACCATTAGGTATATGATAAGAGATTATAATTTGGCATATTAGTGAAGGCCAGTTTGTGCAAATCCTTTTTTCTTTTCTTTCACTTATTCTAATAATAAATGTGGAAATACAAACATCTCTGCTTCTTAATCTATTCACAAAGTATTTTCTAGACTACCAGTATTAATTATGATGCTCTCTAGCCTTCCCAAAAAGTTTTATTTTCTATAGGCTTTTTGGAACATTTATAATGTTGACGTTAACATGACTGCTGCTGAGTGTTGAAAATTTTTCAATAGTTCTCTTCAAATATATAAATATAGATCTTATATGTTAAAGTGATGTAATGATGATCTGATATATTCTGCCATAATAAATACTATATCTATCCGTGGTTCTCAGTTTTTATAGGCACCTAATTGGTTCTAGGCATAAAGTACTCAATGTCTTCTATATTTGGAATATTTAAAAAAAAAAAAAAAAAAAAAAAAAAAATACATTAATCCGTTTGTTCAAATAAATGTTTTCTTCTATCCTTGCTTCTATTCTTGGATCAGATGTTGCTTTGATGTCAGACTGAGCCATAGGAATATTGTTTCTTCTATGATTCTCTTCCTTGGAATTGAGCAGACCCTAGGTAAAGATCAATCAAAAATTCTGAAAAAAAATCTATTAAAAATTTTCCATAGAAAATTGGAAACACCCCCACCCCGCAAAACTGATAGAGACATCTTGCATAAATGATTTACAGAGTTCAAAAACTGCAATATGAAGGAGACAAACATTTTTTTGCTCATCCACTCATATCATTATGCAGAGGTCACGTGCACAGACTTCTGAATTGGTGCACAGTGTGTTCAACGTTTCTCATGGCAAAATCTCAAAATGTCAAGGTAATCTGTCTTCACAGTTATAATTGTGTTTTTCAGGCTTCATCAAATTTCAGAGTTGGAGCATGTTACCTAGCACTTCATGTTGCCATGCTAATTATTGCTAATAGAGATTGCAATTGTAGTCACCTTTATTTGGCCTTTTTTGATTGCCTGTGGTGGAGGGAACAGATCAGGAAAAATTTCCTTTATTCTTCTTCCCTTGAGCAAAAGCCCTTCCACTGTGAGCACTCTACCCAAAGATTTCATTTTTCTTTTCTGTAATCAGTGCCATCTCTGTATATGGGGTGAAGAACTTTGAGGTCAATTGACAGAACTATTGCTGCATTGCTAAACTTCCCAAATTTAACAAATGTTTCTCCTGGAGGGGCTGTTACCTGAATTCAGCTGATAGCTTGTACTTTTTCAGTGCAACATTTTTCTTCCTTTCAGATTTCTCAGGTCAAAGAGGACTTGTCTCAAAATCAATACTAAAATACTGTAAGAGTTACCTGTAATTCTCAGAAAATATCAGAGCAATAAAAACTGAGAAAAGGCATTGAGCTGCTTTCCATAACAACTAGGCTCTTTACAGTGCAGTCTTGAGCAGAGGAAGAGATTTCAAGGGGGAAATAGTGCTGAAGATACCACTTTCCACATGTGCAGCAATAAACCTAGATGTCATCAAAGACCAGAATTAAATTAAGAGAGAGGAACACAAGCAAATAGGCAATAAGGGAGATGGAAGCCTTTTATTCAAAATCCTTGAAAGATGGAGAGTCATCCAGATAGCTGATTTATTCAACTATTCAACATCTGTGTCGCAATAGGACACGAAAGGAAGACATGGACTCCGTGATCAGAAGGCTGAAAATGACTCCAATCCCTCTTTATTGCCTGGGAACTTCCTTCCTTTTATACTATTTTACAAAGAAAATAACCCCCCAAGGGGTGGAAGAAAGACAAACTCCTTCGACTACATTGGTTAAGTCAGAGGGACATCAAGAGAAGGTCCCTCCTAGGGAAAGGAATGCAAAACACAGGATACAGTTAGAAAAACATGTCTGTTGTTGACAGAACAGTGCCTGGGAAAGAGTTTCAGAGAAATCAAAACATCACAGGCACGAACCATGACCGCATCTGAGTCTAACAGATTAACTTGCTGTAATTCTTGGAAGCCACGGGACAACAGATCCCTCTGATTCTTGAAAGAATAAAATAATGCTTCTTTCTTTTCTCTACCAAAGTGAATCAGTACCACTCAAGATATTGGAGGCAGATCATTTATGTACTGTTCATGGTAGCATTGATTTACTGATGCTCTATTTTCATAAATTAAGGGTTTCTCTTTGACAAATCTTCAGAGAGGTTTTAATATGCCTGTTAAAAAGGCTGCAAATTACAATTTTTCTTTCAGATTGCATGGTGAAATCTTGAATTGCCTTGTTGTTGCTGTACTGACTTTGTTCCAGTGAGGGATGAAGGGTATATAGGCAAAGAATGCAACTCTTGGTATTAGTGACAAGAGATGGTAAGATGAAAAACAATTTATGTCCTTTTCCCTTTACATTTTGTCAGGAGCAAAAGGAAGTCTAATGTGGATTTAGTTAATAGAGGATGTTATTCAAAAGAGCAGCTTCACATGCCAAAATGGATATACATTCTCTGTGGGGGTCTGCAGTAATTCAAGAAATTAATGCTGCTACTCAGAAAATCATTTGACAAGTTGAACACAAATTTAAAAAGATCTTTCTTTGTCTTCACCCTGTGTTGCATGATAACTTGCTAAGCTGTATTCCAAAATTTTCATATTACTATCATACCCTTTTTGTACATCTTAGTAAGTTTGGGAGATGTGAGTTCCTAAATTTTAAGGAATGATTCAGTATTTTTAAATATTGTAATAATTTATTTCAAAAAATTTGAACATGGTGAACAGTTTTTCTAGCACCTTATATCGTAACCAAAACTTTAAAGCAAGAGTAAAAAATGCACCCGAAACATTGGAGCAATTTTTTTGTATTTTTAAATTAAATTTTCCTGCACCTAAGACAGGAATTTAAGTAGGCAAGACTGATGGGAAGGAACTTCAACAATTGTTTCCCCCATGGTCATGGTCTATGAACTAGACTGTAGATACCAAACCATGTTTTATTTTCTGGTTCCAAGTCATATTGCCCAAATGATCCTCTCATGTGACAGCAATAATCTTCAGTTTTACTTATTACAGTTTTTTACTTATTTTGTTGTCTTTCTCAATTAAAAGTATTCAGTGCTTGTGCTTTTAAAGCACAAACATTCCTTCTAATTCTTTCTAAACTACAGTTTTAGTAGTTTTTAATTATTTTAATATTTACCAGCTGAAACAGAAAACAATGTAATTTCATCTGGCCTTGTAGATAGGACGAGTGGCTGTTACTCTTATTGAGATAAACAAGGAAATAGTTTGATCAGAAAAGAAAATGAATGTGTACCTCATCTCTGGGGTCCAGTAGTCTGAAAGTTGTATCCAGCCTGATATAGGATGCATCATATATTCAGGTTCAGGAAAATGGAGAAAAGAAAACAGAAGCATGAAAAAAAATTGGGAATTGAAAGTATAAATACCCTTTGTAGCATGTAAAATTCTGTTCCCTGCAACAGAAATGTGTGCATTGCAGCTGAAACAAGAGTTTAAAGCAAAAGCTGAAATATAGTTTGCTGTCTCATTGAGCTGAATGTTACCTTGTGATTGCGTGAACTTATAGTTTCAAATAGAGGATTAAGGAAGAAATATATGGGAAACAAACAAATACAGCTTTCTCTATCTATTCCTCTAAAATATGTTTGTTTGGGGTTTTTTTGTAGTGTAATGTTCCTGAATACACAGAATGTCAGGAATAAATTTTAGTTACTGTTACCAAAGGGAAGAATATGAGCAGAGAATTATGGGAGGAAAGTATACAGAACAAAGAAAGTATATCTTAAAAATGAGAAAAAGAACAATGATTAAAAGTCTGAAGCAATTGAACTGGAAGGGAATGAAAACTACAATAAGCCCTTTGAAGTCTTTGTGTATGCATCAAAAATGCAAAAGACACACTTAGACACTAATAAAGTAGCAGAAACTTAATCTTTTTATCTCTCTTCCCAATAATATACCTTCCAAATAATTTTTCTCCAGTTTGAGGTCAATATCCATGCATGTCTGTTATTACCTGGTACCATGTCCCAAGTACTTTATCTGTGTTTTCTTAGCCACCACTTCAGACCCGATTTGTAGACTGCAGGTGGTGTACATACTTCCCCATAAGCCAATATCTACATCTCAGTTAAAAAAATGGTATGTATGTGTTTATGACAAAGATAACAATGTTTCTTTCCCTAATTTTTAGCTTCATAGCCTTATTCTAACAGCTGATAAAGGCAGGTGGACTTTCTCTTAAGTATAATTGTTGCAATTTATGTTCACCTATCAGTTTACTCTGCTATGGACAAAATGGTCTTTGCTGACTTACTGATGAATCCTTTGGAGAGACCTATGTCAGCCAATTCCCTCAGGCCCCTGGGGTGCATCTCATGGAGTTCCATGGACTTAAGTATATTCAGGTTCCTCAAACCTGACCTTCTCCTGGGGTGGGAAGGACTTCAGTCCCCCAGTACCTAGCATGAGTTTCAGAGATATGGGAAGTGAGATTAAAAGGAAAAACTGAGTCAAATTAAAATGTTGAATATCTCAGTCTTCTCTCTGCTAGTTGTTGCCAGCTCTCAATAATTGTCTTATTTATTGCAGAGGAACATTCTCTTTTACCTTTCTTTTGTGGCAAACATACCTCTAAATCCCTTCTTATTCTTTGCAACTCTTGTCAAATTAGGCTCCAAATGCGCCTTAGCTTTTCTAATGCCACTACTACATATGCAGACAACATCCAGCATTCTTCCCAGTACAAATGTCTCTTATTCCTCATCTGTGCATTTCCTTCTTACACTTCAGTTTTCCCAGGAGATACTAAGGCATGCTGGTCTTTTGCCTTCTTTACATGATTTCTTATATGTGGAAGTCAAGAACTGTGCCCTAAAAAAAATGTCCTTATAGAGCTGCCAGCCTTATTCAGATCCCTTTTCCCTGAAGGCAGTTTTCTAGGAGATCCCATGGACCCAAGTATGAAATCTGTTCTAAACTGCTAATCAACTGAAAGTTTCCTCTCCTAAAATTCAGGGTACTGATTATTCCACTGCTGTCCTATATCCCTCAAGATTGTTAATTCCATCAGAGCATAAGCACTGCAGCCCAGGTTAATACTTTCTCTAGTTAATCGGTGTCACATTTGATTGGTTACAAATGGAGAGCTCTAGGAATAAAGTAGGGAATGAATAATGGTAATGATAGTAAAGGCAGGCTCAAATGAATTTAGGAGAGAGGAAGAGAGGCATAGGGGTGAGGAGGAGACCATCTAGGGGTGGCATATGAGAGCACAAAACTAGGAGCACAAGAAGAACTTCAGAGATAAACAAATGACAGCTTTTGCAGGTTGAAGCTGGTGAAAGGTCTGGTTGTTGTCTGTGGAACAAAGAACATATTAAACTTTCAGAGTATGAAAGAAAAAAAGAATGTTTGTAGGAGGAAGGAAGAGATAGAAACATGAGTGTTTGAAGGCTTTGTAGTGACTGGAAGTGTATGTCCTTGGAGCTTTGTGGTGTGTGTTGGTGCCCTAAATTTCAAGCTGTGCATGTATTGAAAGCAAGCTCTTATTTCACTACTTCAGATGATCCAATAGCCTCTAGCTTACAAGGAATAAATTTGTCACTGAGCACTGTGGTTTCTCAGGCTGTTACTTGATTTGATTGAATGCACTAAACAACATAAATCCTTACTGTAGGAAGGCCCATTGTTGCATGTATTGTATGGCTATCAGGCTGACCTAAACTTCACTGAATATCTTGCCATTTCTCATCAAGAATCTGTCAAAGTGGCAGTTGAATGATGGGCACACTGTAGCTGAAAGTTCAGTTTAGGATTCCTGTTGCTTTGACTGAACCACTGAGGAAAAAGCAGTTCTGGTGCTTCTTAAATACTACAATTTTGTTAGCAAAACCACCTTTATCTGTGGCAAAGGTAAGTGCTCTGATTGATATTTTCTGATTTTTTTTTTTAATACAGAAGACTAAAAAGACTGGTTTCTTGTATTCTTCTACTGTAAAATAAAGGTCTAAAAGCAAAAAAATGGCTTCTAAAATTTGTTCTGCTCTGGAATATTCGTCTTCAATACTGCTTATCACAGAATACACTGAGTTGGAAGGAACCAATAAGGATCATCATGTCCAACTCCTGTCCTGCACAGGACCATCCCTAGGAGTCACACCATGTGCTTTTGTTCAGCTTTGGCATTTTTCCAGAGCTTCTACCTGAACTAAGTTGGAATAAAACCACCAATATGATTTTCTAATTGATAGCCACTTTAGAAATCTTAAGATTCAGGAGAGACTGCCTCTCCAGATAGCATGCTGAAAAATGGTTTTGGCTCAGAGAAACTCTCACAAGTGTGTACAAATAATTGATAAAAAGAGGTGAGAAAAAAAAAGGAGGTAGGCTATTCTCAGAGCTATCCAGTGACAGGACAATATGTAGTGGGCAGAAGGTAAACCATATGAAATTCCACATGAGGATAAAAAAAAACTTTTTTTTTTTTTTTNNTTTTTTTTTTTTTTTTTTTTTTTTTTTTTTTTTTTTTTTTTTTTTTTTAATGGGAGGGTGGTTAGGTGCTGGAATAGATTGCCCAGAGAGGTTATGGAGTCTCTGTCTTTGAGATACTCAAAATCAGACTTGATACCTGAGAAAATTCTAGTTGTACCTATTTTGAGCAGGGGAGTCTAGATTAATCTCAGAAACTTTTTTCATAATCAACAATTCAGGTATTCTTAAGACTCTTCCCTATTATTTAATTCCTTAAGACCTTTAGGAGTAGAATATTAGGCAGCTGATATAGGTATATTTCACTGCAATATGAAAAGTAGATAGGCAGTTCTCAAGAATGTAAGAACTAAATTTAATATCTAACTCATCATGTAGAGACAGAGGAACTTACAACATTAACATTACTTCTCTGGATACAATTCATGACTATAGTTTGCAATTTTAAATTTTCACTTTAATGTTAAATGCCCTCTCATTTTGTTTGTGTTTCTAGAGAAAGCTTTTCAGTTTATGGAGAAATGTATGAAAAGTAAAGAGATAATACTTACAAAGCTGATAACTATGTGTTGGAGGAGTTCTATTCTACACATGTCACAATCTAAGCAGTATGTTGGGTGCATATTATTAAAATGAATAGTTTACATAAAAGAGTCATGATTTGGTTTTCTAATATCAGTGAGTGTATTTGGATTTGGTTATTGGAAAGAAAAATATTTATATTGGCAACTTGGTAAAACAATAGAAAGAAATTCAGCATTGACTATCTTTAGCTCTTAAAAGCATATATCAGCTTTTTTTTTT
>VWYO01019779.1:0-30249 GCA_013400275.1 Rhadina sibilatrix | reverse complement strand
TTTTTTTTTTTCCCCCTGAGAATTCTAGAAATCATCTTGATTTTTCTAATGGAGTGAAAAAAAATTAGTCATTTTGAAAAAGTCTGTTTGGGTTTTTGTCTGTTTGGGGTTTTGATCAGTTAATTTCCAAGAGTACCAGCTATAATAGTTTAATTTATAATTTGCTTTTAATAGTCCTAATACTTCCTTACCTTTTTTAAAATAACAGTTCTCATTAACACAAAATTTTGTCTCGATTCTTAAAACTGGGCCTCAGGATAGATGCTTCTATGTATTTTTTTTTTCCCCACATTTAATGAGGACTCCCCTAACTTTTTTTAATAATCCAGAAAGGAGTACAAAAAGCTCGGTTATTAATTGTGTCCTTTGCATTAATATTGACTGTTGCATCTCAGCTGGCAGCTGGCATGAAGCCAGGGTAGGACTGCCTAGTTGTGTAGTGTAGATAACTGCTGTGTTTCAGTGACCTAGTGTTCCCTGTAGTCATACAGAATAGTTTTGATAACTCAAAGGCAGTTATGAAACTCATTAGGGGAAAAAAGGGAATGAAACCTGTTTAATGTTTGCTCCTCTGCACCTCGGTTATGTCCATAAAGTCGGACCAGGTCAGAACTGAACTGTGTTCTCCTAATATGAAGTGAAAGGCTCTCCATTTAATGAGCTTTTTAAGCTAAAAATGGAGCGTAGCCAAGTGCTACATACCAATTTGTAGGAGTGCATCAGTAGTAATTTATTCACAACTTCATAAAAGAAGTCAACAAAAAAAAGAGCAGCTATAAACCAATTAACATCTATGTTCTGATCTGCTGGGTCAGTGTTCTCCTGCGTTCAGTATGAGACATTTGGAGATGCTTAATTTGTAAGAGTCTGATGTTTTTATATATTCACTACTTAAGAGAAAATTCAGTAAAGCACTGATTGAGCATGCAGTGTTGTTCAGTGGATGTTGCTTCTAGATCATAAATGAATTCTCCCATGTATAGGAAAAGCAGGTATGTTTGTTGTGCATAAGCAGAGAATTAAAAAAAAATATTTATTTTTAACCATATCTCCAAAAGTATGTTTTGAATATCTTAAGTGATGAGTCCTGAAATGTGATCTTTGTCAGCTATTTTAAGAATGTCTGAGTGCTTTTTGATAGTAACAACTATTAGTTTTTAACATAAGAAAAATACAGTATCCTAATTTTTGAACCCTTAATGCTAAAATACTCAGGCCTTTAAAATTATAAATTCTTATGTAATATCCATTCCATCTCATGTGATATGGTTATTGTATCCCACAAATAAATAACATAGAACACAAAAATTTGAAAGAAAAACTGGTTTTTTAAGGGGTGAAATTTGCCTTTCATGTGGCAAGCAATGCTTGTACTTTAAGAACAGAACTGCATAACAGATTCTTCATTAAACAACCTGTTTCTTATTTAAATTTATCTTATCAAATTACAACTATGAAGATATATTTGAATGGTTTAATACCTGAAATCAATATTGATCTAAGTAGACAAGAGCTGGAATAGTTCATCTTTCATATTGTCTCTTGTCCTGCCAAATAGCAGCAAAAATAAAATTAAATTCAATTTTATTTACAGCAAAAGTAACAGAAATGTATGACTTTTAAAGTACATAGAGGCCTCTTTTATTGCAGCTAGTGAAAAAATTTGGCTCTGCAAGCTTTGAAAACATTAGCAAATTGTTTTCTTTGAATTTACAGGACCATATTATATTTATATTGTGAATAGGAAAATATATTTGTCTAATTCATGAAGAAAGGCTCCTTACTATCAGATGTAATTTAGATTTTGGTCCAAGTTTTCTCTTCTGAGTTATCACTAACAGATCTTCACAATGCTTCTTTGAAAAGCATTCAAAAAAGAGAAAAAACACAATGAAATTGATTCATGACTCCTACTTTCTTTCTTGTTTTCTGGATATGCTACTTGATGCATTTCATCCCAAAAATTTGAAGTACTTACTAGTTTCCCACATATGAAAACATGTCCTTCTAATCCTTAACATTTAAAAAAATTATTTTCATATTTGATAATTTGTGCTGTTGTTTCATCGTAAAAATGGTCTAAACATGATTCTGTCTGCATTTCCTAAACCAGATTGTTGACCAAGTGATACTGTGACTTATTATAAGTCCTTTTGCTTTTGCTCAGATAAAGTCTGGAAGAATACCCTGAATATAAAATTTATTCATAATTCATTCTGATATGATTGCCAGGAAAAGAAAAGCTAGTTACAGGAATATATTATTGATTTGGAGTTTGTTTTGTTGTTGTTGGGTTTTGTTTGTTTGTTTTGTTGTTTTGTTTTGGTTTTTGTTGTTGCTTTCTTTTCTCATTATTTTTAAAATAGAAAGGGTTGGAAGTGGTTGAGGTAAGTTGCTAATTTTTATTCTGCCATGTCAGTGTTCTTTTTCCTTTTTCTTTTTTTGCCCCTCCAGATGCACATGTACAGCAGGGTGGACAGGGCCAGACTGCAGTGAAGATATAAATGAATGTGAATCTGACCCATGCTTGAATGGAGCCACGTGTTTTGAATCTGTGAAGCCGGGGCAGTTTGTATGCATTTGTCCTCCATTTTATACTGGCGACTTCTGCCACCAGCGCTTCAGTCCCTGTGAGCTGCCTTACAATCCATGTATAAACAATTCAACCTGCTTGGCACAAGTAGATGGAAACCCAATGTGCATTTGCAAAACAGGTGAGGACAGGAATAGTTAATTTCTTCCATTTTCTGTTGTGCTCCGAAAAATTGCAAATATATGTTGAGTTTATCGCTATCTTTAATGTAAGTAGAAAAGAATATGTTTCAAAGAACATAAAATCATCATGAATTGCAACAGGTCCATGAAGACTGGAAAGAGAGCTGTCAGTTTACGTATTATTAATTTCTTATTTTACAATACTTATTAAATCTGTGGTGGCTTAGATTCAACGCCCAGAATTAGTATTTCTCAGTCAATTTTTACAATGACATAGATAGAGATAGACATGGATCTGGCCAGGAGAGACAAACTAAATTGACAAAACAGACAGGCAGATTTAGAAAAAAATATATGCAAATTGGTGAAAGTACAAAAATTGGAGCGAGTTGGAAATGGTTTCTTTTCCTGCTGAGCTGTCAGGAAGGCCTGGCACATCAGGGAAGTAATCTTCCCTTGCTTAATGGATATAGCGGGTTGCTCCCTGTATGCACAACAAACCAAATCACAGCAGGCGCTGACAGCTTCCCTGGGCCATGGCTTAAAAGACACAATTTCTCCCTAAATGTACAAGAACTGCTAAGGTGGAACGGAGCAACAGTTTAACTGTGCAGAACATTGTTTTATGCTTCCATCGCTCCCATGTAGGAATTGAAGAATACATTAACAAACTAAAAACTGCACTGAAAATTTACAAAATTTAAGTAACAGGGGAGTACAATTACTGAAACTGGAATCAGAGCAGGATTTTGAAGTCTTCACTGTTATGCCTATAAAGGTAAGGGTCTCTTAGGGATAAAGGATAGCTGACAACTGCAGTGTTACATGACAATACTGTTACTTGTCATTTATTATGCTGCAAATATATGGATATAATATCCATAATAATACGGATATAGGAAGGAGCATATTATACATTGGTTTGGGTTTTTTTACTATTAAGGTAAATGTTACTGCAAGCTGCTGAGGTAAAAAACCCAAACATCACTGGGAAGGTATTCAAGTTGCTTAGTGAAACATCTTTAAGAAAAGCTGTTTTTCAAAAAACAGCTTTTGATATAAGATATTGATTTTGAAACCTTTTTCTGAAATGATCTATAGAGAGACATGTAACTCAAGTATTTTCTTAACATTCCTCAGAAAAAGTAATTTTTTCCAAACATTTTTGTGCGCCCTTTCTGCAGAATAATAATAATAATAAAAATATAAAGCCAGGATTCTCTGGGAGATTTGATGGAATTTTTAAGAATTCTTGAAGCTTGCAGCTAGGAATCCTTGGGGAAGTCATAGGGCAGTTACGTGAATCAGTAGCATACATTGGTAACAAATCTTGGAAAGTGAAAATTTCAGAATTGAAAAGGAGTATAAGGCATAATTCATAAAGTGAGTTGATCACTCATGCTAGGAAAAATGCAACCAGTTATTCAGGACTCTTATCAAAAAAAGGAGAGAGAAAAATGCAGAATTTCAGCTGAAAGCAGTTTGAGGAAATCTAATTCCTCTGTTGTCTTCTTTTCTATTATTTCTCTATTTTTGTCTTGCATGTTCCTCCCTTTTTCTCCTGATAAACTTGTCAGGATTATAGACCTGATCACAAAGGGCAATCACACTGACGTAGGTAGATTACTCCAAAACACTTGACTTAGTAGTAAAAAATGGCATGTGGATTAAACTTGCCAGTAGTTTACAGTCTGGTCATTAGAAAGTCTGGTATAACAGGAATCACAAAATGTAGCAGATTACCAAATTCTAAAAACTATCCATAGAACACCAATCTGAGATGGGTACAAACAGGACTGTATATTATACCATTGACAGTGGTACATATTTAGAAGAAAAAGAGAATATACACTGTCTAGGTCAAAGAAGACAAAAGTTGATAGAAAGTGAATTGGGCAGAATCAAAGTTGATGTAAGATGTTAGTTTAGGACAGAATTATCACAGCAAATTGGTAGGAAGGTGATGAAGTCATGATTATCTGTAGTATAAAACAAAGCTGCATCTTTGTTCCTGTATGTACACTGGGGAACTACAGTTGTCTGATTTTGCTATAAAGAGTTCTGAAATTCTATAAATATCATTAATGTAAAACTTCCTCTTGAGCTGTTTGCCCTTAATACAGAGGTTTTCTTCCTGCAAGGAGATAGATTATAATATCTGTGTAACACAACTGGCCTCTCATATCATAGATCATGGAACAGTGTTAGACCATGACTTTAAGTTAAATGTCCACACAAGTAGGCTAAACAGATAAAAAAAATTATGATCTCTACAATTGCATGATGGTATATTCAAGGTTGCAAGAATGTTGTAGGGAGGACCATTACTGCAAAATCTTAGGAATCACTGCTGTAGAGCAAGTTTCCCAAGAGGTGTACAGAAACCCCCTCAAATACTTTGCCAGTAATTGATAAGCAAAGGTTTAATCAAGACAATTGGGAGGACATATGGGTTTGAGCTGTTAATCATATAGCCACCACTGAATCTCCTTAAATACTATACACTAAATGCAAAGAAAACAGGAGGAGCAGAAATCTTAGGGCAAATAGCAGAATTTTTATTGCCTAATTTATCAACATGCCTTTACAGTATTGGAGAATTCCATTCTTAAAATTAATCTTAATAATAGAAATGATAACTTAGTGTAACAGAAGAGCAAGGCAGGAAGGTAAGCAAAACTATTGAATTTAAATAATATTGAAATATTCGTAGCTGAGCCTAGGCAGCTGTTTGTAAGCCCTCCAAAAGGTCTACATGAAAAAGATGCAATTTAACTGCATATATAATTAAAATAGAGGGTAAATAAATAAGAGTATAGGCATTAGACCATGCTCTTCTAGATAATGGCAAGCACGTTGTAGCTTATATAAAATAATCTAATGTATTAAAATACCCTTTAAATTGTGGATAACTATCACGTAAAATACAAGAGTCCTTACATGTTAGACTCATGAGGAATCTTATCTTCAACGCAAATAAATTACCAGTTCTTTAAACCTGTTCCACTTAGGTATGTGAGTTTTAACTAGTCTTTTGAATTAAGAGGTAATATAATTGGTACTTGGACAAGAATATTCTTAAAATAAATATTTTATTAATATCTGCAGTATTTGTTTTGAAGTTTGACCTGTCCTGTTTGTACAAGTGATGTGCACAGTGTTGAACTTTTTGTAATTTACTCTGAAAACATATTTAAGGGCTGAATTAAAATTGGCTTATTGTCATATGATTTTTTGAAACATCCTTTATAAAAGCTTGATAAATTCTAAATATACTAGAAGGCATGCAGAAAATATGAATGAAATAATATTTTGGGATCCTTTTAAGCAGATTTGTGTGTTTCTGAATGAACATTTTAGTTAAAAGCAGGCTTTCATTGATTCTACTGTAAAATTGTTAGAAATGCTAAAAATTCCTTAGAAAAAGTTACTGTGTTAGTTCACAACTTTTTTATCACAGATCAATATATCATCTAAGTAGTTGTCTGCAAGTTTTAATAGTATATGTCATTATGAAAAGAAAAAAATACTTCTTTAATAAAAAGGGACAGATAATTTGTCAGTAAGCATAAGAAAACATAGTAAATTGAATACTTAGATTGCTTATTTCATAATGTAGTAGATAGTAAAATTTTGTGGTGAAAATGGGGTTTTTTCTCCATTTGGAGGAAAAAAAACTAAAGTAGAATGCTTGCTATATGTTTGTTTATTTTATGTCTCTTCAAGGTATTGATACATTGCTATGGGCTAGAAAAAGATGTACTACTGCATTCCAAAAATGTGTTTAAATAATGCTTTGTATGTTCACTTCTGTACAATTTACTTCAAAAAGCCCATAAAACCATCCATAACCAGAGAGGATGACAGGCAAAGGCAGAATGAGCAATGCTTCCATTTTCCATTTTATATATTGTAATCTGATAACTGTGGTATTTTTTTTAAGATGCTTGCTTAAATATTCTACAGCATCACAAAAAGAAGTTACTTTGTATAAAAGTTCTTAATTTCTTTTTTAGTTTTGCTTTGTTATCTTCACAACTCTTCTGCGATAGTATTATAAAGCTAAAATGTATTTATATATCTGTGAGTTATTTATAATGTTATATTAGGTTACCTCCAGTGTCCTTTTCAGTGAAGTTCCTTTTTCCCTGCCCATTGACAGCCTTCCATTCAGTAATCAAATTTAATTTTAGGAATTTCAAACATTACAAATAAATGAGAAATTACAGATGAGGAAGTTGACTACAAATAGTTCTGTGAGTCCTAGTGTCTTACATTCACCATGCCCTCCCATTTCTTAATTAAACCACAGTTAGAGAAATGTCATCTTATCTGCTCTTACTCAGTGGCACTGAATGGCATGCATCAAACACCTACTGAATATTTTGTGTCAGTGACTTTTGCCTACTCATACAATCTAGTATTTTACTTTGTCTGTGGTATGTCAGCTTACTGTTCATCTACCTTTCTTTTTTCCTTAATCAAACTACAGACAGGGATAAGATGAAGGTTCAGCAGTATTAAGATGCAGATTATACATGCTACAGATAAGAAAAGTATTTGGATGGTTCACTCTGGATCAGGCCCATTTGCACATAGTAAACTAAACCATTCAGAATACAATTTTGCCTGTGCTGAGGGAGATTCTTCAAAGCAGTACACTGAGACAATTTTTCTTGCTATTATGACAATTCTTTTATAGTGTTTGGAGGGGGGGGGGGGTTGGGGTTTTTTTTTTGGTTTTTTTGGGCCTTTTTTTGTTTTGTTTTGGGTTTTTTTTGTTGTTGTTGGTGGTGTTTTGGTTTTTTTGGGTGGCTTGTTGTTTGTTTTTTTTGGGTTTTTTTGTGACACATACAAATAAGAAATAAATTAAGGTATCCTTCATGCCCAAGAAATTTCTGAAAAAACAAATATCATCACAGTGTGACTATAATTGAAAGGCTAGTTTGAGACATGTTCCAGGCTTTATTTTTCCAACTTTATAGTAACATTACTGTGAAACCTTCAGCAATTATTAAGAGTTCATTTCAATCAGGCACAAAAGTTATTGAACAGAAATTATCCTGATCAGAAGAAAAAACCAACTGCTTTGGTGTGGACTCATATTTAGATCATATATTGGAGTACCAGCAGAGATTTCTTTCTACAGCTTTCTCTTCAACTCTGACCAAGACACTTATTTCTTCCAGTCATTATCTTCTCTAGATAAAAATAAGCCGTATCATCCTGACAGTGGTCTTTCATGATTTCCCCACCTTCATTAAGTACTTTGAAAACCACAAATACATAATATATATATAAAAAAATAGATTATTATTCTTATTTGGGTATCTAAAAAAAGTACAGATAATAATTTTTGCTTATTGTTTTAATAAAGAATTCAGTAAAACCTTTGCCATATATATAGCAATATATACTGCATTTCAATAGCTAAATTTAAAGTTGTTTCAATTTATTTTTTTATCTAAGTGATGCTCAAAATCACTATGATGAACTCTATTAATGGTCTTTAGGAAACCTGCAATCAGCACTAGCATATTTGTCATACAATGCAAATAGCTTGCTCATTGCAACGGCTTCATTTCTCCATCAACTGAAAACAAATATATTACATTTGTGCAAAATTCAAATAAGTAGCTATAGTTTCTTCACTGTATGTATAGAATTTAAACACAAGAATGCATTTAGCAGAGCACCTATATTTATGCAAATGTCATAAGACGTAGTATGCTGTCTAAGAGCAGAAATAGGGTTCATGCATCACTTAAGACACTAAAGTGTCTTATTTCATTTTAGTACCTATTGTGGAACATTTACATAGGCAAATGTATTATGCAAGTGATGTACTGTGCAGATAAGATCTTAATCACTTTTTTTTCATTTAAATATTTAAACCAATTGGTTCTTTTTTTTTTCTCAGCTACTGACTGCTTTGAATAAATGTGGTCCTCTAACTCCCACTACTCTCTCTAACATATTAATTACTGAATCAGCTTTTAGTTTCTGATTTTGTCCCACACTTTCCAAGAAAGCTTTTTTAGTCCTTTAAAATGGGTTACATTTCCCCAGTATATTTATCCAGATGCTCTATCCAAATCTGTTCTCTGTGGTGCATTAAAGTACGTTGAGACTTCATATACTGTCTGGAAATTTACTTGCTGAAGCTAAGGAACAAAAATAGTTGGAGAAATGTCAATTCAGGGTTACTTGTAGTCCTGATGTTAGGGTCAGTGAGCAATAAGGGCTGGCTCCTTCAGAAGTGGAGGTCAGACAGAAGTCTGGCAATATAAGACTGAGGCAGGCAAGACAGCTCCAGTGGCTGTGTCCAGGAACAGCAGGGCATGCTGTTCTGCTAGTCAAGGCTACAGGGAATGGTGCAGATCCAAGGTCAAGCCAGGGAGCCTGTCTGTAGGCCAAAGTCTGCATAGTACACAGCTAGGCATTGGCCATGGCTGCAACACAACTCAGTCAGATACCAAGGGCAACAATCTTCAGCTTAAGTGCTCCAATGAGGTAGCCATTGCTGATGCTTCTCTCAGGCTTTTCTTAAACAGCTTTGAGTGAAGCTGAGGTTTCCCAGGCCAGCCACTTTCGTTGTCTGAGTTAGTCCTAGGCTCAGATAGCCAAACCCCCATGATAATCTGTGACCCTTTTATTTGCATCAAGTAGTGGAATTCTTTCATTCACAATTAATGATATCTGTGTTTCAGGATTTGAGGGTACTTACTGTGAAGTGAACAGTGATGAGTGCATCTCCCATCCATGCCAGAATGGAGGTCTCTGTGTGGATGGGATCAACCACTACAGGTCAGGAAAATGACTCGACTGACAAATATGATACATGGATTTTTTGTCATCTGGTTTTTCCTTTGGTACTTTGCCTGTCTAATGTTTGCTGACCTTCAGTGAAGGAAGAGGGGATGGGGGGGAGGGGGCTACAGTTACATTATAGTCTAAATCATCTTGTGTGCAAAAAGCAATACATATAAACTGTAAGTATGACTGCGATGATTTATTGTTGGACTAATTAAAGTCATAAGGATCTAATTTAAAAAAGCAGAGATGTTGTTAGTCCAGTTACAATAGTACAAACAATTTTTGAGTTAAAATTAATAGGAAAACTTAATGAAGAATGTAATTATAGCTGTCACATAAGAAATCTTGTAATTATGTCTCTTCGATTATGATTACCCTCACAATGTTTGTGTGCATCCAGTGATCAGTGATTTTGTTCCTCCTCAAGAACTGGCAGTCTTATTGCAAATCACTGGCATCTGGAAGTCTTTGTCAGGAGAACTATGATGCTCACAATGGGTTTTTTTTCATCTTCAGTCTCAGGCCTTCTTGGAGCTCTCACTCACTAGCACCCCCAATTCTTTCTCCAGCAGGGCTGCTCTCAGTCTGTTCATCCCCCGGCCTGTGTTGATATCAGAGTGGCTTTGACCCAGATGCAGCACCTCACACTTGGTCTTGTTAAATCTCATGTAATTCCCAAGGGCCCACTTCTCAGTGTTGTCCAGGTCCCTCTGGATGTCATCCCATCCTTCAGGAGTGGAACATAAAAGGCTATTATTTGTAATCATCTCAGCGTCTCACACCCTCACCATAGATGCTGTTTCAGGGCTGAAGCGATAGCATGAGAGGTACCAGTCAGCTGGCTGCAGGGCAGGTGTCAAAACAAGTGAAAAGCAGCTCAGGCAAGTTTTAAGTAAGCCCTTGCACAATGGGGTCAGAACAAAGCCTGTGGCTTTCATCTAATGATAACAAAATTCTTATTTACTGGGCTCTAAACACTGTAAATTTTGTTGTTTTTTTAAGTATTGCCCTTTGCAATTACCAGTTAAAAGTAAACATGGTTTTGGTACCATTTAATTAATACCTCTCAAAATCTGCCATATTTTTCCAGAATCTTTATAGTGACCTAAAAAAGTAATGTAGTGACATCCTTTTTACTAGGTGCTCCTGCCAACATGGCTTTACTGGGACCCTATGTGAGGTGGAGATTAATGAATGCTTATCAAGACCATGTAAGAACAATGGAACTTGCCTGGATCTCATAAACAGGTTAGTTATTACAAACTGAAAAGTTACCCTGATTTCCTTACATTAACTCATTTGGATGGCACCTTCACCCTACTACAAGTTCAAATAGAGTAAGCAAATGCTACTGACTCAGTTTTTTTATTTCTTATGTGACCTTAAAGGAAGATAGAAGAGAAAATGTCTTCTGCACAATTTGTTCTTTTCCTCCTTGCATTATTTTAATTTGGAAAAAGACTGAAATAGAAAAAAATTGATCTTGAGTTAGATTGCTATAAACCTTGTGTTTGTTCAACAGCACTTTGCAAGTTATTCAGAGACTTGTGCCAGAAGATCATTACCCCTTAAGTCATTTCTTATAACTTCAGTTAAAATTACTGTGCCAAGTTTTTCTATTAATTTAACAAAGTAAATCACCCTCTTTGCTTTAGAAACATGGAAATGAGAAAACTCTGTTCATTATTTTAATATGGATGAGGATTAGGGGCACCAACTTGGCATCAGGAGATACATATGGCTTTAAAATATTGCAATAGGTCCCATTGTTACTTCCATTGACATACCTGATTTTTCCTTTTCTAAAGATTCATTTGTAATTGTGCACCTGGATACTATGGGTCTCTGTGTGAGATGGATGTAAATGAGTGTGAAACTTTGCCTTGTTTACATGGAGGAAGCTGCATCAACAGTCTTGGAGGCTATCGGTGTCTCTGTCTACCTGGATTCACAGGTATGATCTACTCTTTACCACAGTCAAGAAGCTTATTTCACAGGTTTTACATGGTTTTAATATTATAGCAAGAACAAAAAATAATCTCCTTATTGGAGGGTAAACCAATACTAACTTAAATAGAATTTTATCTAATTCTTTTGAAGTAGCTCAATATTATATATATTAAGACTTGAATTATAATTTCTTTAATCACCCATACATTCAGTTGAAATGAGTCATTGTATAGTACAAAGGAAATTAATGTGTATTCTTTTTGATTCAGCCAGGAAAAAAAAACTATTACCATAGATACAGAGTAAATTTTGAAAACAATAAAATGCTACCTTGTCATTTGAATTTGCACAGAACCATAGAAAGACCTTGACTTTTTGACCTGTTGGATCAACACCATTGCCTTCAGTGCTAATCTTTTTTACAGATTTTTACTCAGTTTTTACAGAGTCACGACAAAATATTCAATGAGTAAAGATGCAGTAAAATTTCACTAAAATGATGTTGGCTTTTATTTAAATGCTTGGTATGCTGCTGAGTTAGTTCATACACAATGTTTTGATAGATCCATCTTAAGCAACATGAAAACATACAGGATCATATGAATGCAGAAATATTTACAGTTGTTTCCTCAAGTTGAATCATTTCTGCATATTTTTGCATAAAATGTTTTTCCTATCTATTCCAGCCTGCGATGAATGCCACATAATGTACAAGATAAAAAAGGATGTAATTTGCATCCACTGAACTGAGAGGAATTTAATTCTCCACAGAACAAAGAACAAGTACAGTTTGGGGAATTTCTATATAGCTGTATATCCTCCTTCCATTCACCACAAATCTTAGTCCACATATCACTTGTGCACTGTTCTTCAAAATTATCCTTGACATTTTAGCAAAAAAATGGAAAAAAAATTATTTTCCTGCTTAAATCTTTTAAAGCCTCCCCCTGCAATATTTTCTTCAGCTCGCCTGTGTTCTGAGTAGTACTTCTTGAGTGTCACAGAAACTTCTGTATATTAGGCAGTGGCGCTGCAGATGTAGCTTCTAACAAATAAACGTCAAAACAGTTGCATTAACCTTTATGTACATGTTTCTGTAAGAATTCCCTGTTACATTTATAAAAGACAAGACACCTGCACATGAGCACTTAGGAGATTCTAATTTGAAAAGGAACAAGCAATCTGCAGGTATGCTTTTGTCTTGATTCTTCATTATTGACAAAACAGTTTGACTTCAGTGCTTTTCCCTAACATATTTAACCAACAAGGATAAGATGTTGGGTTTTATTCTGGGGTTTTTTGTTATTCATTTTTTCTAATTAGCTGCAATTTAGGAACAACTTTTCTTTCAAAGGTCGGGTCCCTGTAAAAACAGATGACAGCATGAATTGTTCCCAATGATCAGCTGAATTTAAAAAAAAATGTTTTAATATACTGAGAACTTTAATCATCAACTATTAAAGTATTATACACTTATAAATGAATGGAAACTGGGAATAAATTAAAATACATTGAATTTTTTAGGCCAAATTGTGTTAATATATTTAATTTTATTTATTAAATCTTATTTAAAAATTACTTTTATTAGATATTTTGAATGCTTTTTCTGGTCATCATGTGATTTACTGTCTTAGAGAAGGCAGTCTTTAGACACTGATCTCTGCTTTGCTGCATCTAAAATTTTGACAAATAATGTATCTCTTAAAATTTTAAGTTCTCCATGATTTATGCTATTTTGGATTTATTTTACATTTTTCATAATTTTTTTTCATTTTAAATAGATTTTTAACAAAAAATATGTTAGAAATAATTTGTTAACTATTAAAATATAGCTTGTTATCCACACTGCTGATATAAAATCTAATTCTTTGCACATCACAAAGACTTTCAAAAAAGATGATCACTATTCAGAGTAAAAACGCACAGGTGTCTTCTGTTATGATTTCACTGGCAGCAACAATGGTCTTCCTAAGCTCTAAATATCACTCATACCCCCCGGTTAAAATCCTTACACCAGATACTTTGGAGAATAAAACTTTGGCGATCTGGACATGTTAGAAACTGTTTTTTTTCCTAGAGCAAAATAAGAAGTAAAGTAATTTCATAAAGCAGTTCTGAAAGTCTGAAGTAGAATAGCTCTTTACTCAAGATCACAGCTGTTACTGCTTATTGCTTGTACCTTGGTGGTCCCAGAGTGTTAGACAGAAAAACATAAAATGGAAGATGCCTTCTGAGGCACTGTATCTACAACCTGTTTTGTCTTAACAGCCATTTGTCGGCTGGAGTAATGAATGTTAGTGCTTATAACAACTGTTGAATTTATACTTCAAATCTAAAGAAACAAACACCTAAACATTTTGCTTTGTAAAGTACCAACTATGAGACTTAATATGCACAGAGGATATATATTTTGAGTAAGAAAACATTGCCCTTCCATAGCCTTCTTTACTCTAAGATAGCATTGGAAATATGTCTTACTCAGCAACTGATTTTCTCTACATGATTCCAGAATCCTTTGATTTTGCAAATGTTACTATAAATACAGGAAATTTGTTCATAATCTAGGACATCAAAGGGCATGTAACAATTATTTTGGCTTGATAGGTTACCAAGGTTCTTTGTGAGGGAATCTGATGATACATTGTAAACAAGTGGATCTTTCATGACTGTTTGTGGAATTATAAATCAAATGGAATTTAATCAGCAAATTAAAACTAGAAGCAAAATATAACCTAGGAGTACAGATATGTCTTCATTGATATAAAGTGGTCTGACATTGCATTCTAAATGTGCACTCCTACATAAGTATGTAAAGAATAAAATTAGAAAAAATATATATATCAATATTTCACTGAGTTTGATATAAAAAAATTAATGAAATACTGATATTAATTTCACTTCAGATGCTCAGTATAAAATTTTAAAAGGAATAAGTAATTAAACACAATGTGTTACAATTTCTTGCCCTGAGGGTCACTTTCATGACTGAGGTGTTAATCACTTCTTCTACATCTTGCCATCGGAATAATCTTATGTCAAAATATAACCCGCACGATTCAGACATCCTTCAAGTGAAATAATTTTCATGTTAATGAAAAATTTATTTTATATTCAAGTATAAACCATAAGTGTTTGGGTCACCAACTCTGCTGCAAAATAGATTTAATAAAAATACAAGTTTTTTGACTCTAGAACTTTGTTTGTTAATTTTAAATTGCTTAATTTGAAAGGTTTCTAGGATTACCAAATTGTGGATTTTGTCTTCATCAAAAGACTTGATTATTCTTAAGACTTTGATTTTGTATTTTCTTTATTTGAGGTTAGGAAAACAATCTTAAGATCTTTTTGAGAGACTAAAGTGTTTGGGTTTTCTTATATGTGTTGGATTCACCTTGTCCTGCTGCCAGCTGATCATTCAGCTGTCCTTCCAGACCCTCTCATCAACAGAATAAGAAAAGAAAGTAAAGATGAAAAAACTCATGGGTCAGCGACATAGAAAGTAACATCAAGTGCACCTTTAGCAAGTTTGCCAATGACATCAAGCTGCATGGTGCAGCTGATTTGCAGGAGGGAAGGGATGCCATCCAGAGGGACCTTGCTACACTGGAGAGGTGGACCTATGGGAACCTCATGAAGCTCAACAAGGCCAAGTGCAAGGTCTTACATGTGGGTCTGGACAATCTGAAACTGGAACTGTTGGTTGACAAGGAGGTCAGGTCAACATGACATGGCAGTGTGTGCTTGCAGCCCAGAAATCCACCCATATTGTGGACTGCAGCAACAGCAAGGTAGCCAGCAGGTTGAGGGAGGTGATTTTGCCTCTCTGCTCTGCTCATGTGAGCCCCCATCTGGAATACTGTGTCCAGCTCAGGTGTCCCAGCACAAGAACAGCACAGACCCTTTGGAATAAGTCCAGAGGAGGGTCACAAAAACTGGTGAGAGGATTGGAACACCTCTGCTGTGAAGACAGGCCAAAAAGGTTGGGGTTGTTGATGCCTTCAGAGGCTGACCTAGAACGGACAGAGTTAAAGAGTAAAGTAGGTATTCATTAAAAGGCCTTAAAGGATACACCTTGGGCAGTACAAGAGCCTGGCCAGGCCCACACCCAAGATGGATGGGACATAGTAACAAAATGGATGTAACAAAACCAGTCATGAGGTTTCACACTTTTATAAGTCTTGGTCCATTTGCATATTAGGGTTGATTGTCTTATTGTAGCTTCAGTTTCTGAAGTTCCATCCTCCTTGTTTGCTCTCTTCAATTCTCCATTGTTTATGCTTTTTGGGCCTAAAGCTTGTAATGGTTGTCCTTGGTCTCAGGCTGGAAAAGTATTGTTTTGTCTATCTATCCTGTGAAGAGAGGTTACTGACACTTAATATGAAGCTCAGAGCTAGACCCCTAGGCAGTATAGAATCTGAAAAATATGAAAGCTTAAATTTAAAGCATCACTGATAAGCCTGGAAAAGAGAAGGCTCCAGGGAGATCTTATAGCAGCCTTCAAGTATGTACAGGGAGCTTGCAAAAAAGCTTCAGAGGGACTTTTTAAATGTCATGTTGCGATAGGACAGGGGGAATGGCTTTAAACTAAAAGAGGGAACTATGTCTGTCATGAGATAATTCCTGCTCTCTTCTCACAGAAGGTGCCTTGCAGCTCCTCCATCAACACTTTCTAGCTTCCAGTCAATATTAAAAATAAGATTTCAGTGGCTAAAATAGAATGTGTGTTAAAATGAGCTATACAAATTCAAAATTCTAGTTCAAACTGCCAATTACTGGCCGTCATCCAAAAGATGCCAAAAAATGATTAAGTACCATGAAGTCACTGATTTCAGTCATTTCTGCGGAGCAGTAATTATTCCTTAGGTCTAAATAGCTATTCTGTTAAGTACAGATCTGCCCTTTCTGTCTTATCTTCTCTATGAGATGCATACAAACTGACATTTGGTAGTGACTGTGTACTTTAGTTATACGTTAAATTAAATCAAAATCTTGGCCTAAATAACTCAGCTTGTATTTTATCTTTTACATCATTTTTGAGGCCCAGTCTTTCTTATCATCAGCCTCAGAACCTGCTGTTCATCTTATCTATGTTACAATGAAAACTCTGCTCCATTTTTCATAGAACAGGTTGACCCAATAAAAGAAGTCCCACAAAATCTAATTAGTTAAAAGGGAGAGAAGTTTGCTTTATCTTTTTGACCTTCCCAGCTGCTTTTACAGCTTTCTACTGCCAATCAGCTCTAGTAGTGATTGCATCTGCACTCCCTAAGCTTTTGCTTGCATTTCTTGCTATTGATATCTAGTGGAAGGAGTAATTACACTACTAACTGAGGTGTCTACTTATTTAGTCAGAGGGGAGGAATCTAATGGCATTCTCCTTCAGATGTTAAAGTAAGAGGCAGCTTATGTATAAAGAGGTCAAAAATGATTGGCGCACTGGGAACAAATTCAAAATACAGTCTGACAGATCTGCATTTCTGTACTAAATGTGGTTTGTGGTGTCTGTCTTTCAGTTTAAATATTAGAGCATTTACATAAGTTTGGGGAACTTCAGAAACTTTAGTGAAGTGTTCCCCTTCCCTCTGCCCCCCCGGTCAGCTGCTAGCTCAGGATTTGGGGAGGTTTGGGCGAGGAGATCTTCAAAATAGGAGGAAGAAATCCAAAAGAGACTCCTTACCTCAGGCGTATTCCAAGGTTTATTCCAAGAAGGGATCCCAGGGGTCAAAGAGGGAGCACATGGAGGGATGGGGCTTTTTATCTCTTTTGGGATGGGGGGTGGGGTTACCTGGCTCAAGGCCATAGGTCAGAGTCAAGGGGCAGGTGGGGTCAGACCAAAGGTACAGGCTCAGAGGGGGTTTCAAGGGGGAGACCAAACACTAGGGGGATACAACACTTTAGGTTTAGTGAACACTCCATAAGAAGGGTGCAAATTTGCTTTATGCATTTTCCTGAGAGGTACCATAATGTCTTGTCTGATTTGTGAAGAAAGGAGGGGGCACTTTTGCTGGACTTGTTGAGCTTGAACACTATTCAGCAAAGGTTTCCTAGGCCAGAAAGAACCTAGAACAGTAAGGTTATTGCATTATAATACTCGTTGAGTATTTGGCTTGAAGTGACAAGTCTGGACTGCTAGCTGTCGCTCCTGGGAGCCAAGGCCAGGACACAAACATTCTTTTTCCTCTCAAAGTGACTTATGGCCTACTAAGTAGAGCCTTAACACATACTTTAAACAGTTAAGTCTTAGTCTGGTGGCAGCTTTGCTCCATTGCTGCTCCTCTTTGTTCATGGAGGAGAGTGTTCAAGAAGGTACGGCCAACAGGATAAATAGGAAACACTTGACTGAGCTCAGATGCAGAAAGGAAGCACATATTCAGTGAGAGGCACAGTGAAAGGAAAGGGCTATTTAGGAGAAAAATTAAGTCGTTGCCCAAGTGTGCTGAATTGAAATTAGGAAAGGAAAAGCTAAACTACAGCTGAGAATAAAGAAAAAGTGCAAAGCCACGAGAAAGCATTTTATATGGGAACAAAACAAAAGCCAATAAAAAAAAGTGAATCTATTTCTCAGTAAGGAGGAGGACCTTGTGGCAAAAGACATGGAAGAATCTGTGGCATACAAAGTTTTCTTTCTTCAAGTTTTATGACTAAAGACCAGTCTTAAGCCTTCCAGTGTTCTAAGTCTCACAGCAGAGTTGAGCATACTCCTTGTTTAACAGGTCTCCTGATAGAATATCATCAGTTCACCACAACCAACCTTTTAGCAATCTAGTTCTCCATCCTTCCAGACTATAAAGTCCTAACTTGTGTACAGGAACTTTTTGGGAGAGTGTCAAGGCCATGCTAAAATCATGATAAGTGACATACACTGCAAAGAGCTCCAGCTCTTCTTCCACAAACCTAGTCATTTAATCATAAAAGGCAACCTGATTATTTAGGTGTGGTTGTCCCTTGATAAATTAATAGAACCACAGTTTGGGCTGGAAGTGATCTTTAAAGATTACCTAGTCTAAATCCCCTGAAACAAGCGGGGACATTTTCAACTCAATTAGGTTACTCAGAGCCCTGTCCAGCCCAGATTTTAATGTTTCCAGGGATGCAGTAGTTGCCACATCTAGGCAACCTCTTCCAGTGCTTCATCACTCTCATTGTAAAAAAATTTGTCCCTTATATCTAGTCTACCCTCTTTTAGTTTAAAACCATTGCACCTTGTCCTACTGCAACAAGTTTTATTAAAATGTATGTTCCCATCTTTCTTGTAAGTCCTCTTTAAGTATTGAAAATTTGTAGTAGGAGCCTTCTCTTCTCCAGGGCTCTCTTCCCCAGCTCTCCTTGGAGCCTTCTCTTCTCCAGGGTGAACAACCCCAGCTTCTCAGGCTTTCTTTATAGGTGTTCTAGTCCTCTGATTATTTTTATGACCTCCTCTATAAATGTTCCAAAAGGTCTCACACCTTTCCTGAGCTATGAGCCCAGAGCTGGATGCAGCACTCCAGGTGAGGTATCACCACAGCAGAGTAGAGGGGGAAAATGCCTTCCTTCACCCTGCTGGCCACGCTGCTCTTGATGCAGCCACGATGAGGACACGACTGACTTTCTGGCTGCAAGTACATATTGACAGCTCATGTCCAATCTTTCTTCCACCAGTATTACCAAATTCTCCATAGGCCCACTCTCAATCTTCGGTTGTTCCTGTTCTCATAGGAATGGCTTCTACCAGGATACTCTCCATGACTGGATTAAACTGAGACTTACTGACTTCTTGCTCCCCAGATTATCCTTTCAGCTTTTCTTGGAGCGATAAGTGCAATGTTTTCTCTTCCTAGTCCCTGAGAACCTTCTCCAGTTCCCATGTCTGTCAGACATATTAGCATATTATCCTTTCAAGGGCATAAGCCAGCTTTCTCAGCATCTTCTGATTAAGTCCATAGGGTACTAAATTACAGGAAATAAATATACAAGTTGAGTAGCAGAATTTTTTTGGCCCAGTGTTCTGTATGACACAACAGAAACCAAGTTAGACTATTGTGTCAAATTCAAGTTCACTTTTTGGATGTGACTTTTCCATAACTTGATTTAAAATATTTTATTTACAGCTTTAGCAGCAAGAGAAGATAGTCCAGAATATATTTTCATATTTGAGGAAAAAATCATTTTATGTGGTCAGTAAAAGTTATACCAAATAGCAGTGACTTCCAACTAGTAAGGTAGAGAAAGGTATAGAAATGAAGTTACCAAACAACTGAAAATCCTATTTGTAAGAAGAAAGGTCTCAGTAGTGTATGCAAAGTCTCTGGTCCTTAAGGAGATGAAGTTAATGATTATCTAATTTTTTTTATAGATTATGCTCAAAATATGCAATCCTATAGTCCATTCATAATTACAATTTGGCAACAGAAACTCTCACTGTGTATACAAATAAAATCTGTGATTAGGAACTTGGATGACAGTACACTTCCTTTGTTTTGTAAAATATAATTGTTTTGGGTCACAGATCTGTACCTTTAGGGAGAAAAATCCCAGTCTTTTGGCAAAGAATATCTAAATGTAAAGTGTTTGTTCTTCATGCTCATTACTATCTAATTTAAATTTATTTAGTACAGCAATTCTAAGGTGATTTCACCAATGTGTCCTACAGTTAATTACTATTTATCTTCAAACAGAATCAGCTTCTTTTTCTGGATTTATAGAGGTCAGTAAAAGAGGAATAAAATGAGTTCTACTTCCTTTTTTTATCTGCTTAAAAGAAATAGTAAGTTATTTATGAATTTTCTTTAAGATTAGCAGCTACATAGGAAATACCGCATCATAATGATAAAAGGGGCAGTGTTCATGCACTCATGTTTGAACTCAGACCTATTTCCCATTGTACCCACTGCCTAAAGTGGTATCATGGATTGTCAAAAAATCTCAATTTGATTGTCACACTTTCCTACAAGTTTCTTGCTCACTCATAGTGATTACTAAATTAATAAATGGTTTCAAACAACTTCTGCTTTTTGCATACATTACTCCATGTTCGCCAGAACAAAGACTTGAATCCAACTCTTGCATATAAGATTATGATGATTTATTCTCCCTCACATTCTCTTTCTCTCGGTGGCTGGTCTGTTTAATAATAATAATTTATACCAAATAAGAAAAAACAAACAAACAAGACTTGAAAAGAAAACAACAAGCCAAACAACAACAGCAACAAAAAAAGCACCTAGAAGAAATATTTTCAGTATAAAATATCCAATATGTGAGACATGTATGCATTCTACTGTTTTATGTGAAACACTCTATTTCAAGTAGATCTGGAAACATTTGAGCACAATTTTTAATTCATTAGTGAAAATGGAGGAAGGTGATCTGTTAGACTCATACAACTGACAGCAGTAAGCATATTGTATTGTCACAGTTCAAAATTTGCAAGCTATTTTGAATAGAAGAAAAAAAAAATAGCTGCAACAGAATGGTGCAGCCCCCAGGGTAATTTTTCAACTCAAAGGCATGGCAGTAAAGCCATTGTGACATGTATTAAGCAGTTCCACTGCTCAGAATACCTTTCCCAGGGAGTCTAACTCTCTAATGCACTGCCTAGACATATGCATAGTTCTTTTTTCAGTTTTCTAGTTTCTGAAGTACTTAAGCATCTAACTTTGCCTATTGATTTCATGGAAAGGCTGGTTGCCTCTCTTAAAATAATGGACTTTGCTTAGCTGTCCAAGACTATTGACACCCTTCTTGTAATTTCTGTCTTGTTGCCACAATTATGATGATGATAATAATAATAACAACAACAATAAGAATTCCTTCAGGAAACCATGTCACACAAGAATAGAATCAAATGTTAAACATTGTATCCTAATTATGGAAGTGCTGCTAAGAAGTTCTGTGGTTTGCCTTATGTTTTAGATGCTATATATACCATGTAAACACGTATTATTTAACAGAACAGAAATATTTAATAAAACTGAGACAACACCCAGCTAAACAGATAGTAACAGAAACAGGTAACATAATCTATGAGATCAGTGTCTAGGGATAAAGCATATGTAGAACCCTTTCCTGAAAAGATTTGCTTAAAATGAAGAATTCAGATGGTAGGACTATCCTGTGAGAGCATTTGAGAGCTTGTGGTAAAGTGAGCACTGGTGGGGCAAGTGAGTGCTTCCTCCTCACTGGTGAGGCCATACCTCAAATCCTGGGTTCAGTTCTGGGCCCCTCACTACAAGAAAGACATTGAGGTGCTGGAACAGTTCCAGAAAAGGACAGTGAAGCTGGTGAAGAGTCTAGAGCACAAGACTTATGAGGAGCAGCTCAGTCTCTTCTCCCAGGTAACAAGTGACAGAATGAGAAGTCTCAAGTTGTGCCAGGGGAGGTTTAGATTGGATATTAGGAAAAAGTCTTCGCTGAACCAGTGGCCAAGTATTAGAACAGATTTCTCAGGGAAGTGGTGGACCCACCATCCCTGGAAGTCTTCAAAATGCATGGGAATGTGGCACTTGAAAATATGGTTTAGCACTGAACAGAGCAGTGCTAGGTTAATGGTTGGACTTGATGATAGAGGTACTTTCCAACTTTAGAACTGTGCAATTCTAAATGATTATATCTAGATTTTATCATCATAAGCTATGAGGCGAGAATTTGAACTATCTAGGGCTGCTAGAGCCAGTATCAGTGGTTCACACTAATTATACCTATATTTGTATTAATTATGTAAATATATATTGTATATTTTAATTAATAAATATGTACCTGTAATTATATTAATTATACAACAAATTTGAAAAAGTCCTGATACAAATGTAAGAGTTGCTCCCCAATTATTACTACTAACTTGGAGAGTCTTTGCACTTTTCAACCAGTGTAACTTTGGAGGGATCTTTGAATATATTCAAGTATGTCATTGTGCATGCTTTACAGGAGTCTCTATTTTATAAGAGTTACTAAGGCCCAGGGGATTGAGATCTCAATTTCCACACAAATCTGCTACAAATACTGATACAAAGGAACATTTAAGCAGCTCTAATGTGAGAACACCACAAAGGAACATTACACATCATAATGCCAGTCTATTCTTCTGTGATTCCATTATATTTCTTTGGGCTTTGTGTAAGTTGTAAATGTACTTAATATCTTTTATATTAAATTATTGTAGTATTTCTAAAATAAAATACTTTAAATTATATAAGAACATTTCAATAACTATTTCTCATGCTGCAGTTTGTTTTACTGTGTGTTGAAATATTCTTGACTGGTTTCAGCCAGGACAGGGTTAATTTTTGAAGCAGCTAGAAAGGAGTATAACAGCCTTAGAAAGACTAAGGCTGGGGTGTTATTATGTGAGGAGACAAAAGGAGATGCTGCTGAAGGCAGTCTCCCCTCTGATATCTTACACCTGTGTTAATTATCCTAGAGTAGAAACAGCCTTGCCCTCACAGCCATGGGCATGATAAAGAGTGAGTTAGCTGGTAAGGAGTCAGTTGGAGTCTGCTGGCTGTGCTGTGAGGACCTAGGGACAGGCGGTTGTGCAAGGGACAGAAAAAATAAGCTGCTGTACGTAGGGCAGACAGGGTTAGGTGGCCGTGCCAGGGACAGGAAGGAACGAGCCATAACTGAAGGAGAGAGACAGAGCCAGAGTTGTGTGGAGCTGCTCTTGGGAGATACAGAGAGAAGGCATGGGAGACTTTTTGAATAACAAGATGCTGATACTTGAAGCCTTCTGATGATTCTAAGGAAGCACCTTAAGTGCAGTGTCTATGTCAACTGCCGCATATCAACTACAACAAAAGCTGGGGTGTTATTATATATCACTTCAGGTCATTGTTGGGAGCAAGAGTAAAGGGAATCTCTCTTCTGGGGAGAGGGGGTTCCTTCCAGTCAAGAAAACCTGGCAGTGAAAACTGTCCAGTATTTGTTATTTTCATGGGCTTCCCATGTAAATTTTTTCTCTTTCTTGTACATTTTGTTATTAATATTTTTGTTGTTATTGTTAATTTCCTTATCTCATTGCTGTTTCGAGTATTTTTTTCTTGTCTCAACTCTTGATCTTTGCCTTTTGTGTCTCCAGTTGGAGGGGGAAGGGGAAGAGGCAGCATGGTTCCAGTGGCAGCACTAAGTTGGGGAATATGGTTCCTAACCCACAACAACTGGGAACTAATTAGAAAGAAGCAAATTAATCAAATAGAACTAGTAAGATAGAAGCAAGTAATTCATCACTTAAAAACCTGTGGATGTTTCAGTCACCTACAACAATAAATATGTAAAGCAATGACTGTGGGCAGGTGGTTTTGCTTTGTAGAACACAACATTCTATACCTTAAAACAGTTACTGTAAGGATGAGCTCCTTTTTTCCAAAAAATATGGCCATGGTAGCTTATTATTATNCTTTTATATTAAATTATTGTAGTATTTCTAAAATAAAATACTTTAAATTATATAAGAACATTTCAATAACTATTTCTCATACTGCAGTTTGTTTTACTGTGTGTTGAAATATTCTTGACTGGTTTCAGCCAGGACAGGGTTAATTTTTGAAGCAGCTAGAAAGGAGTATAACAGCCTTAGAAAGACTAAGGCTGGGGTGTTATTATGTGAGGAGACAAAAGGAGATGCTGCTGAAGGCAGTCTCCCCCCTGATATCTTACACCTGTGTTAATTATCCTAGAGTAGAAACAGCCTTGCCCTCACAGCCATGGGCATGATAAAGAGTGAGTTAGCTGGTAAGGAGTCAGTTGGAGTCTGCTGGCTGTGCTGTGAGGACCTAGGGACAGGAGGTTGTGCAAGGGCCAGAAAAGGTGAGCTGCTGTATGTAGGGCAGACAGGGTTAGGTGGCCGTGCCAGGGACAGGAAGGAACGAGCCATAACTGAAGGAGAGAGACAGAGCCAGAGTTGTGTGGAGCTGCTCTTGGGAGATACAGAGAGAAGGCATGGGAGACTTTTTGAATAACAAGATGCTGATACTTGAAGCCTTCTGATGATTCTAAGGAAGCACCTTAAGTGCAGTGTCTATGTCAACTGCCGCATATCAACTACAACAAAAGCTGGGGTGTTATTATATATCACTTCAGGTCATTGTTGGGAGCAAGAGTAAAGGGAATCTCTCTTCTGGGGAGAGGGGGTTCCTTCCAGTCAAGAAAACCTGGCAGTGAAAACTGTCCAGTATTTGTTATTTTCATGGGCTTCCCATGTAAATTTTTTCTCTTTCTTGTACATTTTGTTATTAATATTTTTGTTGTTATTGTTAATTTCCTTATCTCATTGCTGTTTCGAGTATTTTTTTCTTGTCTCAACTCTTGATCTTTGCCTTTTGTGTCTCCAGTTGGAGGGGGAAGGGGAAGAGGCAGCATGGTTCCAGTGGCAGCACTAAGTTGGGGAATATGGTTCCTAACCCACAACAACTGGGAACTAATTAGAAAGAAGCAAATTAATCAAATAGAACTAGTAAGATAGAAGCAAGTAATTCATCACTTAAAAACCTGTGGATGTTTCAGTCAGCTACAACAATAAATATGTAAAGCAATGACTGTGGGCAGGTGGTTTTGCTTTGTAGAACACAACATTCTATACCTTAAAACAGTTACTGTAAGGATGAGCTCCTTTTTTCCCTAAAATATGGCCATGGTAGCTTCTTATTATTATTATTATTATTATTTGGGAGAGGTTGAATTTGACCAGATTTTTATTAAAAAGTGTAAGAAAATTATGAGGGTAAAATGAAATACCTACTAGTCACAAGTAATTTTTCATATGCTATTATCACGTTCTTGTTGCATTTTCATCTGCTTCCATGAACCCATGTCATACTTCTGATCCTAGGCATTTTGTCACTAAGTAGGTTACTGGGTCAAGCTGCACAGGGGAAATTTCATTCTTGAATCAGAATAAATCAAGTTGGAAGGATTCTTCTGAGGTCCCTAGTCCAGTTGCTTGCTGAAATCAGTTTTAGCTATGGGGTCAGAAAAGGATGGTCAAGTCTTTGTCCAGTTGGGTCTGGAAAACCTCCAAGCACAGAATAGTTCTCATATCTGATCGAACATTTAAATGGTAATATGAATAATACACTGTTTAACTCATAGAAAAATGTTATTTCTTGTGTCCCAAGAAGAGAAATAGAAGTTGAGTGTTTAGCTGAACAGCAAACTTTTATTGTCATTTGATGAAAAAATGCATAAAAATGCTTCAGTTTTAAATAAGACTATTACATACAACATAAAACATGCCTAATAGAGAAGAAAATCAAAAGTACTACTACTACAAAAAATTATGATAGTGATAATAATAGTGATAATAATAATAATAAATTGTAATATTAGTGTATCCTGGAGGCATTCATGTTATAGAGTGATTTGCAATCAAATATTATTTTATTTTTTTACACAAAGCTTATATTGCTTCAGAGTGATGATAGAACATTTTTTCTTTATGCCTTTAACACATAGTACAGCTCTTCAAATTTCCCTTATTGCATTTTACATGCCATTTTATATCACAATGTTAAAGTAATAAACAATGACCATACTGTAAGATAGGTGAGTGTGTTTATATTATTATAGGAAATATATACATATTATATTCAATGCAGTATACCAATACAATTCTTTTCTCCATATTGGATTGTATTAGTTCAAATGAGACATACGTTGTTTCTTATAAACTTGTCTTTCACTTACAAGTTTTTAGTTATCTTCAGGTTTTAAAAGATTTCCTCAGTTTTAATAAAGTAATTGATCATACAAAATCCTATATTCTTAAAATCAAAATTAAGAAGTCATAGATATTGAATAGATATTTGCAGCTTGCCCAGCTACAGTGTGACAGCGTGGAATTGCCTCCTCTGGAAATACTGACAACTGTGTTAATCTTCTTATGATGTTTGCAATATTCAGACATGAACTAATAGATTTTACTTGCACGATCTTCAGGTTTGTCTTGTTCTATATCCCTTTTTGTAAGTTTATTCAGCTGTCAACTAAACCTTAATTCTTAACTGTTATATCTTTAGGTGTAGCTTGATTTCTTCATTTTGTATTTCAGTAAATATTTCTGCCCTCAATAGGAGATGCTCCAGCTATGCACTGATCCAGCAGTGCAAAGGCTCAACCTTGCCATGGCCTGATCAGGTCCCTGGTTTAAGCCCTGTGCTGGGGCCAGTGGCTGCAGCCTGCTCTACTCCAGCTTTGGCTCTGGGATGGCCCTGCTAGGGAGGGGGTGACATCCCCCACCTGTCACTTCCTGACAAACCAGGGGGTTTTGACAGAGTGAGGTGTCTGGGCACCACTGCCAGGCTATTGCTGGCAGCCTGGGAGCAGGAAACATATAAATGGAAACCCAAGCAGAGCCCAAGACTAGGGGAATAAGAAAGTATGATGTTCCTTCAAACAAAGAGAAGAAAGAAATCACGCTCCAGTCTAAAGTTCAAATATCTTAATAACCATGCGAGCTACAGATGATGTTTTTATATTTTATCCCTCTGGTTCTTGTATTCGCTTTTAAATTAAATGGGAAGATAGATACATATGGATGGCTCTTAAGAACTACAAGATCCCAAAAGGATATTCAATGAAAACAAATGTTGTCAAAGTTTCATACCAAAGAAACTGAATTTTTAATTGTTTTAATTATTTTATTTCCTGTGGTCTAATCTTATATTGTAAAGTTCTCTGTAGTGGAAATCAAACCTTGTCTAAACAAAGAAAAAGGTACTTCAAAATAGGTGGCAACCTTTCAAATTTACTGCAGTCCAATCAGGGCAAATTTAATTTGACTTGATATAGGTGAAATAATTGCCTGAAATAAGTCTATTACTAACATAAAGTAAAATAGAAAATCTAAATCTCTGGTATAATTCATTGAGCTGTAATAAATCTTACTTAAGACGAAATCAACAAAAACAAGCTCAGTGACCTTATCAGCCCTAGTTTTTCATGCACTACACATAGAAAACTTTTGTTAACAGATTATTTACTCTTAACAGGCTTAATGAGATGATTTCAAAATGATGTTGAAAGGATCTTATACTTTTCACAAGATTAATGTCAATGTGACAAAATGAGTTTTTGTTCTTTGCAGTCAGTTACTGTTTTTAAGTATGGTTTTAGATTTGTAAGAAATTATTTAACAAATAATCAATTTTCTTTCTATAACAGGAATATGCTCCACAATATATTTTTTTTAGTATTTCAGTTCATGTTTAATTTGTTAATTTTCATTCCTTAGATTTTTGCTATAGATTTTTTTTGTTAATATACATAATTGCCTTCATTATTGGTTATACATATGATAAACCTATTAACTGATCTTTTGATTTCCATCTGTCTATTATGAAATCTCATGGAATGGTCACAAGTGGTTGTCAAAAGTCTCTGTATTATTTGATACCAAAATATTTACTTGAACAAGGGAACTAGGTGCTGCTGACCAATTCCGAAAGGAAATCTCTCCTTTTCTCTGAGTTCTTTCTATTTTCAATAGGATGTAAAATTTTCAGTTACCGGAGAAAGACCAACTTTCTTTTTTTTCTATATCATGTATAAATTAGTATAATATGCTAATTTATTATTCTTTTCCATTTTTGAGTATGCTCTCAGCAATCAACTGCATTCTTATCATGCATGTTTTTATCATGTTTTTCTTTTCCAGATAGAACATATTTAACTTTATTGTTGCCCAAAATTCTGTGTTCTTCCTTTTCATTTTTTCCAACTAGTCAATTCTCATAAATTGGTACCTTGAATTTTTAATCTTCTCAAATGGCACTCAAATATTTTTATCTCCTAAAAAAAAAAAAAATTTGAAGTCTTCATCTTCCTCAGTCTTTAATCCTAATAATGGGGTAATTCCACATTTGGTATATAGAAGTTTTATATATTATTATAATATAAACACTTATATATTATAATAATATATTTATAAGTTCTATTATATTTATAAGTTCTATTATATCTTCTTATGAGTCTGATAAGAATTAAACAAGACAGAATATATGTATTTTCAAACTTCAGATCCCAGGATAGTGATTCCACCACTTCCCTGGGCACCCTGTCTGATCACCCACTCAGTGAAGAAAGTATTCCTAATATCCAGTCTAAACGTCTCCTGGTAAAATTTGAGGCTATTTCCTCTCATTCTGCCACTTGTTACCTGGATGTCTTGGTTTGGAAAAGACTATTTTCACTATTATCAGTATGCATCTGCCAGGGAAAGTTGAAGCTCCCCTTGGAATGGAGAATGTAAACCACTTCCTTCCAAAGTATTNTAAGAAACACTGCCCCACCTGGTTTTAACAACTGGCCCATTATCAGAAGGCATCTTCCCTCCCTCCCCCAGAGTTACAAGAGAGAAAGAAAAACATCTCCCCAACTGCTTTCAACAAATGAAATAGAATACACATTTTTGCTTCCATAACCCAAGACACCAGAGAATAGACAAACCCCTACTTCACTACAACCACCCTTCAGGTAGTTGTAGAGAGTCTCCTTTTCTCCAGGCTAATCAACCCCAACTCCCTTAGTCACTCATAGGACTTGTGCTCCAGACCCTTTACCAGCTTTGTTGCCCTTTTCTGGAGTCGAGGGCCCAAAACTGAACACACATTTCAAGATGCAGGTGAAAGTCTTGATGGAAGATGTAAAATTTTCCAGATTAGGATGCAGTTTTAGAATTGAGCAAATGAGCTCCAAGAAAGGCTGAGGCATCACCAGTTGTGAAGTGGGTTGAATATAAAGCAGGAATTGGAAAAGGCTGCTGAGTTTTCCTTATTAAGATATGAGACAGACTGATCCTTCCCATGAATGGATGACTTGAAAGAGTAGGAGAATAATTGTCTTTTTTCATCTTAGTGTCAGTCTTATTAATCTGTATTAATATAGTCTTCTCACATCTATGGCATTTCCTTGCCTCCTGCATCATTCTGATTTGTGGGGGAGCCTCCAGTTTGCCATCAATATATTAATGCTCCCCACATGGTATGTTTGAGGTACTTTTCCCTTTTCTTTCATGTGTGGAGGAATTATTTCTAGAAAGGTAAGTAAGTATGGTCTGTAAAGCAGAGCTCAAAGAGGTGTCTTCAGCCCAGTAACACATCTGGCACAGTCTGAGCTATGAAAAAGTTCGCAGGTGACGTTTTAAGCAAAGTGCTTGTTATGTGGTTTTATAGTCTGTCTCATACCAACTTTATAGAACATTTGGTTGTATTCAGCAAGATTATTTCAATTAAAAGTTTTCATATCTTGAAAAAGGATAAAAAAGTAGAATGATTTCAAATTAAATTAGTCACATTGGAAGAGAATGACAGACTGTCTAAGTTACAGTCATAATCAATTGCCAGCCTTTTTTGTCTACAGTGCAAAAAATTGTAAACTTTTGCTCATAGTAATAATTTAAATGAAAATGTTTATTAATATCAGGAGGGATTAATACAAATCCCTCCTGATATTAATAACAAATTTCATCTTGAAATTTCAATTTCAATTGCAAGCTGGTACTTAAAGCATTCTTGCTTTGCCACAATTATGATGTCAATACTTTATATTTACAATTTTTCATTATATTTGTCAACATAACCATCTTTTTTGATATTTAGACTATAGATAATTCCAGTTGGATATTTGATCATAAGGAATCAATGTTAGGGATGTATTCGGGATGTATTGTTCGGGGGTATTAAAATGTGGATGCTGAATTTAAAGAAGAGATTTAAACATCTGAATGTAAATTATTTTCTGTAAGAACTACCGGAATTATTTTGAGGTCCTAGTATTGAGAAGGTTATTTTCTTTATCAGAGTT
>VWYO01019778.1:165477-186184 GCA_013400275.1 Rhadina sibilatrix | reverse complement strand
CTGATAATGGGCCATTGACACCCAACACCCCCTCCCCCANAGAATTGTTATTCCTAATTCCAAATCTTTGCCTGAAAGCCCTTGATTGTAAAATTATAATTTGGCAGGGGGTGAGGGGTTTACATTCTCTATTCTAAGGGAAACCCCAGTTTCTCTGGCAGATACCTGTCTTTCCAAACCAAGACAGGGTCAAATTTGTGCAGTGTTGCAAGAGCATGAGGTGACTCTGGCTGGACTCCAAGTGGCCACCAACACTGCTCTATTACTCCATTCCTCACCTGGATAGGGGAGAGAAAATATAGTGAAAGACTCAAAGGCTGAGATAAGGGCAGGGAGAGATCATTCACCAGGTACCATCATGGGCAAAACAGACTCGACTTGGAGAAATTAATTTATGACCAATCAAATCAGAGTTTGATAATGAGAAATAAAAGAAATCTATAAAACATCCTCCTCCCACCCCTTCTTCCTTCCCAGGCTTAACTTAATTCCCAATTCTCCACCTCCTTTACCCTAGGGGTGCAGGGAGTCAGTCAGTGCATCACACGTTGGCTCTCCACAGGCTGCAGGAGCACAACGTGTCTTACCATGCTCTGCACCACGGGCTGCAGAGGAATCTCTGCTCTGGCACCTGGAGCACCTCCTCCCCCTCCATCACTGACCTTGGTGTCTGTAGGGCTGTTTCTCCCACATATTCTCACTCCTCTCTTCTCTGGCTGCAATTACTTCTACGCAGTAACTTTTCCCCTTCTCAATTTTGTTGTCCCAAAGGTGCTGTGACTGTCACTGATGGGCTCAGCCTTGGCCAGCCGTGGGTCTGTCTTGGAGCTATCTGGCATCGCCTCTGACATTCATGGAAGCTTCTGGCAGCTCCTCACAGCAGCCACTCCTGTAGCCCTGCCCAGAACCTTCCACAAAACCCCAGTACACAGAGAGATCCTGAAGAGTGACTCCATGGTGGTTATCCCAGTGGAATTACACAGGACAGGGGCCTTTCAAAGCCGAGGACAGCACAGTAACTGTGCCAAAAAAAAGCTGCTCAGCTGTGCTTGCTATTGCATTTTTCAATCTAAAGGGCAGAAGCATAAGAGGCCCACGATCTGCCTCCATGACTGAGAAGAAAAAGTCTGCAGAGAGGAGGACAACAGTGCATACTGCTGCTTGAGCATCAGCAGGACTATTTTATTAGCATGCACTTTAAGATTTCCTCAAGAAATCTTGGAATAACTAAGGGTATGCAAAATTAATAGAAAAATGAATATTTAAAAGTACTAGAAAAACATGTCTCAGCATTCAGGGCTTGTCATAACCTAACTTCATGATGTAAAATGGTATGATCAAGCTAGCAAGGGGCTAGAATCAAAATTACCCACTTAACTTTCCTGGGCAGCCTTAGAAGATTCTCTGAAGAGTGATTTAAATCCCCTGCATAACTTTATTAATTATCAGGAAGGCGATTTATTCAGATTGACAACTCATAATGTAAATGCATATTTAACACATGAATCTATTACATTTTAACTGAATGAGTTCAGATAACACTGAAAAAACAGTAATGTTTTTGAGCTAGTAGTTTAACAGAATGAACAAACTGGAATACTTTATCTAGATTAGCTCTATGTTATCTCCACCCTTAACACTACTTCAAGGTCAAGATCACAGAGCTGAAGCTCTTCAAGTTTTGATTTAGTTAGTGCATCCAAATTCATTATGCTAAACCAAACTCTACTTTGCAAGTTAAAAACAGTTTCAAATTAGGAAACATTGTGTTGGATGAGTCTAAAATGGATTGCATCATAGTTGAGAATCGGGGTTGTGTTTTAGTTTGTATGCTTGTGTTTCTCAGAATACAAAAAAAAAAAAAAAAGAAAAAGCGTATTTCACTTAGGGCTTATTTAGGGATAATAGCTTCTAATAACTCCAGCTTCTCCTTTAAGTGCATAGTCCATATCAAGATGCATAGTCATGGATTTTGCTAAGACACAAGAAATCTAGTGAGCAATGAGGGCACAAGTCCACATTCTCAGTTTTACAGTAGATGCACCCTGAGAACAAGTAGTTGTAAAATCCATGTTATAGATCTTTCTCCCTTCTTGGAGTGGGAGAACTGGAAGTACAAGCAAACTAGACTTGCTGACAGCCACATGCCATTGATCAAAAGATGTCCCAACTTGAAACTCAATAGGTAAAGCAATGCTGTTAAGTTTGTGTGGGAAGTGCCAAGTGGCCTTTGCACACCCAGCAGACAGGGGTGTCAGGCCCTGGGCTTCACTGATGCATTTTGGTTTTCATGACCAGTTCACAATTTCTGTCATGTCAGACACTTCTATGCTGTACAACAGTGCTGTTATTCAAACAACTTGGGCTAAGCAAACTCTTCAACGTGGTTTTATTTCTTTGGGTTTTTTTTTAATTGTTATTGTTTTCCTGCCTCCTCCAACTTCTGCACAGGCTGAACAACACCACGCACAAGCATTCATGGATGCAGCAAGCCAGCTCTCTGTGACTAGAAGTCTTCAAGGAGCCCGGCCTGAAGCACACAGGCCACAGAAATAAGCTGGCACAACCAGCCCTCCTCTGCCTGCCTTGTTCACTGAGGCCACGTACTACTGCTTTTGTAGTCACTTCTGCAGGGACAAGAGTGGTTATGGCTAAAGCAAGCCCCATTGTAGCAAGCTAACAGATACTGATGATTGCTGAATTTAATATTATTTATCTAAACAAATCTGGAGTCTCATTAAATACTCATTACTTTAGCAACCTACTCCTGTGGGCTTAAATAGGCCTCTGCATGTTCCTTGGGACAAAGACCCATTTTAATGCCTTTTTCACAGGGTTCTGGCACTCTCCCCACACCAAAATATTTCTGCTATATATTCAACAGTATCTGCTTCTCAACCTTTCTACAAACCCCTTTGTTGTATTCCTCTGGGGAAATGGTTTTTCCCCAGAGCCCCCTAAAGCTGTAACCTAGTAGTTTGACCCTGTCCTTCCCTTATCTCTGACCTATGGCTCAGTGCCAGCTACCTGTCCTGGGACGGAGAGTCTAGATAAACCCGTGCTCTTCCTTGTTCACCCTCTTTTGCCTCTGGGACCCCTTCAAGAATAAAGCCTTGGAATTAACCCTGAGGTAAGAGCCTCTTTTGCATCTTTTACCCTATCCCCTGAGGTATTTCCCCCAAAGCCCCCCAGAAGACTGAGCTAGCACAAGAGCCCAAGGCTGGCAGGCAGGGAGAAGTACATCACCCCTTGACACCCTTTCTTCTGTCTGGATCTCCTTCACAACTTTGCCATGCTGTACTTACTCAGCAAGTATAGGATCTGATGCAGTGTCTGCAGTGCAGAGCTTGAGCCAACATACTGATTCTCAAGAAATTTGTTACAAATGCAATAGGACAACTACATGGTTCCTGAGCATAGTTCACAACAAAATTCATGAACATTCACTCCCCAGTGTTTGTATTCCATGCTCACAAGAACTGACACAGGATGGTCTGACAGTACCCCAAGTACAAGGATTAATGACTAACCATAAAACCAAAACAAGCTTCAGTGAGACCAGAAGACTGCCTAGCCCAAGAGCTCTCCACCACTAAGCCTCCAGGTCAAGCAACAGTGAAAACCAGGTAGAGAAGATAGTCCTACTTTCTACCCTTCAAAGGGGGAACCATCCCATGCTGCTGACCTGTGACAGGACACAGTACCACACTTTCAGAGCAGAACACCATCTCTTGAAATACTTACCTACTTTAGGCTACCAGTGCTGGTCAGGTAATTCAGAAGCAGGTTCAGATAGGAATCATTTAAGAGGTTTGTTTTTTCTGGAGTTTTTTGCCATAATGAAAGTATTGGAGTTGGACATCAGTAGTAGTTGCAACAACTGACCCCTTCTGTCCCTGTTTATGCCTACAAATTCCATTCACTCCTTTGCAGTATTATCAGTTATGCTACAATGTGATGACTTCATTTACAGAGCTAAAATGAAACATTTTGAGCTCATTTTCTCTCTGGAGAGCTGGAGTTCGCAATATTGGCTTCAAGTCAACAAGTTCTTACACAGTCAGAGCCAGGAATAAAGATTTGGATTCCCACAACATATAGCCTGTGTAGCCATGTTGCTCATCTGCCTTTATAGCTACAGAAGTGTCCCTCCCAAGTTCCCAAAGTTGCTTTCCCACCCAAGCCATTATTTAAACCTTACAGACCAAGAGCCAAACTACAGCCTGATTATTTATTATTCTTTTTTGGTAGTACAAAGGCATCTTTACAAAAATGGCCAGTAGTCACCATCACAGTGAAATGAATTACAGCCTGATTCCCTATAAATTGAGACCTGCAGGCAGGTGCAAACTGTAAGAGACAAACTGCTCTTCCAAATCACTCAGTCAGCAAAGACAGATGTCTCACTACAGCTTGAGCACATTCCAGTGTTGCCCCATAATCTTGACAACTTGTTTCCAGGTCATACCCAGGAATAAGAACCTTAAATTGTCTCAAAGTTCTGCCACTGCTGTGGCTGCTTAAACTGCTGAGAGTAAACCATTCATCTTCATTTAGAGGAAAAGTAGATGAGTATAGCAAACTGAAGTGCTACAGAGGGGACCAAGATGTAGTTCAGGACTGCTGACCAGTTAAGGAATAGTCTGTTCATTTAAAGTAAGCATTTGGAGAAGTATTTTTGGTGTATCATGCTCTTTGTCAAGTGGAATTGCCTGTTTCCCTCTCCCCCACTAAAGCAGTGGAGTGTTGGTAGAAAAGGGGAGCTACGTAAGACTCAGTAATTGATGATATTTTGCAAGAAAATTCAGACTTCTGATCCATAAATCAGGTGAGGTGTCTAACTTAGTCCTTCAGCTGGGAAACTTCATAGAGGTATGCACCAAGCATCTTCACTCCCTGGATGTAGTTGTACCTGCAAAGAAGACAGTTTCCTTTAGCAGTGTCTTCACTGAGCTGTATTTCTAGCAGATGTCCTATTTGCAAAGCCCACACATTAGTCCTGTGCACATGACAAACTCTAGAGAAATTGCTGCTGCAGGCAACAGGCACTACTCCCCAAACCCCTACATCTTCCCTGGCAAGACAGAAACACCACCCTTGGGGGAAGAGAGTAGCCAAGCTTAAGAGACCAAACCTGCTTCTGGTTTCAAGTGTATCAATCTAGAAATCAAGATTCAGCTACAAATTCATTATCCAACCAGTCAGTCATTCTCTGCTGGGGAGGATGGCACTCTGCCATCCAGAGAAACAAACAAAAGCAAGAGCTCAATTCTCGGTGTTTTTCATAACACATGCCAAGGCACCCCGGCACAGGAGTAGATGTTCTCTTACCTATTCAGTTTTTCATTTTGAGAGTGAGCACCATCATCTGCAGCTCCAACAGGAAGCAGCATGACATTCTTGCCTGTGGCTTCTTGAAAAGTAAGGGTAACAGGAATGCTTCCTCCCTCCCTCGTCAGGTCTGGTTCAACTCCAAAAACTAGAAAAGTGATACTCTAGTCAGTTTGAAGTATGTATTTTTCTCCACAAACCCTCACATGCAGCCATCTGTACCAAGTGCTGGCCGAATCAGACAGACTGCAAAGCCCACAAAACTGTGGAGCTTCCTCCCACAGATGTAGCACTGGAGTATTGTCACTGTCAGAGTTCAGTTATACACCAACACATCATCTGAAGGCCAGTCTGTACTCCAGCACAAGTTAGAGTTGCTATAGCTGCCCAATACAATCTAGCAAAACTGATTAAGAGGGGTGCTGTGATGAACGAACTTCACTGAACTTGGCTTCACAGGTGATCTGAACTGACAGTCTCATCCTTATGCAAAAGGAACACCACACCAACAAACTTGTCCCAGAATAGTAAAAATGAATTTGATATCCAGTATCTTTCCTTCCTGTACCTCAGATTCTAGTTTAAATGTTGCACCTGACATGCTTCCTCACTTAGCCAAAGTTACTAGATAGGAGTGCAGAACACCAAATACTGAACAAACATGATCTCCTCAGTATTTCTTGAGGTGCTGGGACAAGAGATTTTTTTTTTTTAATCCTACCAATGCCAAGTGAAAAACTCACTTACCTGTCTTCATGGCCCTCCTACCAGCCATGTAGTGGGGGTGGTTGAAGTCTGACACCCAGGGTTTTCCACCATGGCCTAAGTACACTTTGAATTTGTTGGGACTCTGCAGTTCCGCAAATTTTTTGTTCAAGTAGTCTTCAACCTGTAAGAAAGATTGAATGATCTTATCTACTGTTAGCATTTGTATGAACACTGGCAAGTTCACATTCTAAAAACATCTTGGGGACAGGCAGGTGAGTACAACTGTGCAGCAATACTTTTCCTATTGCTCTTATTTCACAGTATCCCAAGGATTCTCTGCTCTGAAGTCAGAGTATCTTCTTTAGGCAAATTAACAGTATATTGTAGAACAATTAGCCAGTACGTCAAACACTGCTGTTTTTGAATGTCCATTTCTGGCAGTCCAAGTGCCCTAGGTTAGCATTTACTCCTAAAACGTTTTGAGTTTAGAGAAACTGGGTAATCAGACCAGTACAGTCCACTGGGACACCATACAGTTAACCTGTAACTTGTAACACAGGTTACTTGATAACCCCTCAGTTATCTCATGTTAAAGGCAGACAGTAGGAAAGCAAATGAACAGAACAGAAAACAGAGAAACTCTTTCCCTAAGGCAAGGTGAACAGAAGTTTAGAGACAGCTGTTTAGATAGCAGCAATCCATCTCAACATACATTCTTTGTGACTTCTTCAGGAGTCATGTTTGGCACAATCCTGATTGAGAACTTGCCAATTACTTTCCTAGGAATCACAGTCTTGGCACCAGAGGCTGAGAAGGCTCCTTCAATTCCATGGAGAGACAAGGAAGGGTATCTCCACCTGTGCATGAGGATGTCTCTCTGCAGAAGCAAAGAGAAAGATGAAAGGTTACATGAAGTTTGACAGAGTTCCCTAAACTAACAATTTCTTCAACCTGATAAAGTTGTGAGAAACAGTGCTTTATCCCTTGCAGAAAAGCAGCTCATTGAAGACCACTCAGAAGCTGTTACTCCCATTAAACATACACTTTGATAACACAGCTGGGTTCTCAGCACCTTAAGAGATCCAGCAGTTCTAGTTTGGCTCTCTGTAGAACTTAAGGGACACAACCAGTCTGCTTCTGATAAGGACACAAGCACCATTTAAAAGGTGCTCAAGCACAGTTTGTAGGGAACACTGAAAGCTTTAACTCCCACTGCCTCAGGACAGGCAGGTGCCTTCATCACCAAGACACTGCTTAAGGTTACATTTTCAAAAAGACTCATCACTGCTCAGACTGAGACTTACAGTATGTTTTTCTTTATATCATCAGCTTATTAAAAAGCCTGAACTACAGTTGATTAAACTGACCACCACTGCCTTCCAGGTACACTTCCTGCATTTCCTCTCTGTTACCTTGGACACAGCTATTCAATATATTGAATTCAGTGCAGTTCTTGAGTTGCCCTGAGCAGACACCGGTAGAGTGTCTCCAGCATAAACTTCACTGCAGAAATGCAGGAGACTTAGAAATTGTGTCCTTTGTGTCATACATTTGTTTTTTCAGGTACAACCTGCCTCCAATCTTCTTTCAAAGCAAATGTAGTTGTCACAGTTCAAATCTCTCAAGCACATTTGCTTCTCATCTGGAAGTTACAGCCCTCTCTCCCTAGCCCTAAAGCCCCTCTTGCATGTACGCAGCTTAGAAGTCCCTTAGCTGGAATTTCAGTTGAGCCAAGACTGAACAGCTTCACTTCAGTATCACAAAGAACATCTTGCCAGCTCCTCCATAGCTATAATTCAGCCATTACTTTAATGGACAAGGCTAAGCAAGGAAGCCTGTGTGCTTTCAGTTGATATAAACCTGAGCATATAAAGACAAGGGTGAGGATATAAATTGTTACTTATATTTAAGTTTGAAGTCTCCTGACAGTACTAGGACAGAAGACAGACCTGCACAAGTAAACTTGCCTTTTACAACACCTGTGTCTGCTTTTTATGACAGGAGATGTATTTACATCCAGGGTTTTAAAATGAGTATGTTATACCTGTACATTGTAAGACTCCATGCCATTAAAAGCATTCATTTGGAGAGTTCCCAGGATGAAGATTTAACTTAAGACATGAGTTTATTGAGCTGGAGATTGTTCAAAGATTTGGGCTGCCTAACTCATGATTACAAAATGGTCCCTGCTTGCCAGGTCTGGGAACATGTTCAGCATGTCAGCCTTGAATTCATCAGAGCTAGGATTCAAGCTCTTTTCTCACCTAGGGAACAATCATGTCTGAGCAACTACTTTATTTGTTACTTATATCTGACCTTCCCATCTGACCATCTGACAGATGTAGAAAATAAGATGTTTTGTTAGATTGTCATCTGGCCTCTGGAAAGCTGCCAACATCCTTATCTACCATTAAGAGAACAACACTAAAGTTCTGTACAAGTTTCAAATACTATTTATACAGAGTAAGAAGCAAATTTAGAGTTGTCAAGACTTTTTTGAGTTACACATGGGATAACCTAAAGGAAGTTTTCAAGCAGCTAACACTAGCAGTTCCTCTGCAAAGTGTTAAGTATACAGTCAACCATACAGTAAGCAAGATTATCTTCAAGACACTCTCACCATTTTGAAGACATCAGATGAATCCTCTGCCTAATAAATTACTTAACTACACACAGCCATCCACAGAAGCTTGTTTCTGTCTCCTGCTAATACAGACAGCTTGATCTACACAGGGCAGAAGAGGAGTGCAGCACACCTTTGCATCATGCAGAAGTCTCGTTGCTCCTACATCCTTTGCATATTCTGTCAGGTCAAAATCAATCTTCTCATATAATGCCAGCTCCTCATCAGTAACAGGTGCCACTGCTTCATTAACACCTGGGATGAGGATTTTCCCTTTCTTGTCTACAAGAGAAGCTGTAAACAAGAAGAACCTAATATCAGTATTCAACCAGAAGATACAATATGTCACTGCTGAGAACAACTTCCTTGGGAAACAGATGTCTTGGCTTTCTGAAAACTCTGTAAATGCAGCGACATTTAGACTTCTACTTCCCAGAGCATGCACCGCCACTGAGCATGGAAGACACTTAAGAGAATTTGTCTGTATCCAAAATGTGTATTTACTTGCTTATTCTTAATTCTTACTTAATTCTTATTAATTATTAATTAAGTTCTTAATTCTACTGCTACATTTCGCTGGCTCTCTGAAGGTAGGATTCCCAAAGAGTTTAGTATTATACTCACAGCAGAATTTGAGAAGACAGCTGATTTCATTAACATGCAGATTTGCAGCAAGGTTTTAGGGAAAGCTAAGAGTAGACAGACAACTTCTTGGCAAGACCTTCACCATGTTTCTGTCTCTAATGCATTCATTAGCTTTACAAACCTGGCAAGCACCACTTCACTGGTCACTGCAAACATTGCAGCGACTCCCTAACTGCAAACTCAGTCATGCTTGGATGGTTCTTGCTCTCATTTTAAATGCATTCAGTAAAAGCCGTGTTTTCTTACCCATTAGAAAAATGAGATCTGTCATGGCTTCATGTACTGAACCACCATAAACTCCAGAGTGAAGGTCTTTGTCACAACATTCCACCTGATTGAAGTGAATGAAGAGCCAGGTCAATTTTAGCATGGATATATTGCCACATAGGGAGGGGACTACAACAGCCAAAGCCCAGCTAGAACTTGATCTGGCTAAGGGTCAAGGAGTGTCCCCATCATTTGCTGAAAGCAGAGGGTAGTGTAATGTCAGGGCATGAGAACAAGGCAGAGGTATTTAATGTCATCTCTGCTCAGTCTTCAATATCAAGATCAGTTGTCCTCAGGATGCCCAGCTCCCTGAGCTGCAAGTTGGTGATGGGGAGATGAGGGAAGCCCAAAATCCTTGAGGAGATTGTTAGTGACCTGCTATGTCAATTAGCCACCCACAAGTCTATGGGCCCAGATGGGATTCACTCCAACCCAAAGTAAAATAATTTGTCAAACCATTCTCAATCATCTACCAGCAGTTCTGGTTAACTGGAGACCTTCCAGCTGACTGGAAAAGCACGAATGTGACAAACATCTATCAGAGGAGTATATGTGGATGAAGATATCTATGAGACAATCCTTCAGTGAAGGTGCTGGCTTATCTTGCCTCACACATCTGAAAGCTATCCCACCCACCCAAGCAAGAGAAGGATGTTTGACAATTAGAAAAAAATATTCCACAAAAGTAGCCAGTTTCATCTTATCTGAAAAAAAGCTACTGGCATGAAAAGGCTTACATCACACCACTCCTCCAGTGGAAAATTCAGTTTAATAATACTGGATTTGCTGTGTATTTCATCAATTACCTCTATGAAGTAGTAGCAGACACCTCTCAAACCGTAAGTGATACAAGGCTTGTTCTTGCCTAGCCAGTAGTTGTCAGAAATGCAAACATAATCCACATCTTTAAAGAAAGCACTTCGCTGAGCAAAAATCAGTTCATCAAGGCCTTCAGATCCTGATTCTTCCATACCCTCTAGGCAAAACCTAATATTTACTGGAAACTCCTTTGAAATGAAACACAAGAACAGATTAAGCATGTGAAAACACTTGACTCCTTCAGTAATGAGTAATTTTCACGTCGCGTTCAAAGCAGAAAAATAGTTCCATGACAGTGGAATTTGTTAATTATAAACAAACTGGTTTAAAGTTTGGATGGTGCTTATGTTGAGGGCACTTACACCACCCTTCATTTGGTGGAATCCAAACTCTTCAAAAAACTTGTAAAAACTTGTTCCCAAACCTCTTAAGCATGGGAACACGCAGAAATCTGCTGCCAAAGGTAAGCCACCAGGCTAGGAAAACTAATATAAACTATAAACCACAATTGCATGCCACAATAGCAACAGAGCTACCCTGTCTATCCAGTCTAGCATAGTCTATATACCTAGACAGCAACTGAGAACTGGTTATTCCTCTCAAAAGCAACAGGAACTTGTCTTGCAAAATAAAGCAAACACCCTGAGCTATTTCTGATTGCACATTTTCTTTAACAGAAATAAGCAAAGCTCCCAGTTTTAGTGTTAATAAGTTAACCTCCTCTTAGAGTTCAGTGGCAGTGAGACATTAAGCTTTGATAAAGGCCAAAGTAATTTGATATCCTTACATGATAGTGACCACATTTGATTATTCCTCCTACTCCACATGCTTGCATATGTATTTTCCTTCCAACATATTTCATTAAAGGAAAATTGTTAGAAGTGCAACCTAAGCATCTGTAAAACTAACTTGTCAGCAAGTCAACTTAACCCTACTAGGAAATCAGGGAATTCACAGGACTATTGCATCATTCCTCCAGCCAGCTGAATAAGCAGGCTTCCCTCACAAGGGTTTGTGGCTTGGATAACATTTATTGCTAGACTCAGCTGTGTGTGAAAAAGCAGACTATGTTTTGGGCACATACTTGGTTAGTTTGCTGATAAGCCTCTAAGGCATTCAGCCAGGCAAGCACTGGACCTTTGTCATCTGTTGATCCTCTCCCATACAACTTTCCTGTAGAAACAAGATACAAATTAACCAGTGAGGAAAAAAATTAGTATGAAGTTTCATCTCTTGCCTAGAGGAGAACACATTTTTATGGATAACTATTTTAACCCTGCTTATATAAAAAAACTTTCATTTTTGATTCTTCATAAGTAGCAGTTTTACATCCTGCTTCACATACCCTTTCAAGTGGGCAGGTACAGGACTGCAATAGTTCTCTCACTCAGTGCTACCCCACCTCTTCCCCCAGCTGCTCCCTCATTAAGAGTTTATTATAAGTCAGGAAAAGATATCACTGCCTTATACACAAGAATATAATTTTCCACCAACACCTAAGTGTATAGAAACAAGTTTTCTGCTTTTAACAGAAATCTACCAAGTACTATCTTCAGTTCAATAATTCTTTGTTTGAAGAGTAAAAATTCAGTAGCTAGTGACAAATCACTTCTCTGGATTCTCCAGACAAAAATGGAGAATTCCTCTAAATTCCTCTAAATAGGAATTTAGTCAAAGACAAGATTCACAGGCCACAGGGAATTCCCAGAAAATGTAGCATCAATGGGGGTCACAGCAGAGGCAGTTATCAGTGCAACTCATAGCTGTGGCTACAACCCCTCAGCACTCCATGTAACCAGTGACAGAACAGGCCAGACAGCTTGCAAAGGTGAAGAGCCACTGGTGAATGTCTCCTGCATGGCCAGGCTGCAGAGGCAAGCCACAAGTCCAGGTCTTGCTGGCAGATGAGATAATGCAGTTTAGTAACTTGGACTCTGCTGTCTATGACTAAGTGCCTAAGCAGGAGTACCAGTTAGCACAGATACTCCTTTTTCTGGTAATCATTAATGCTTATGCAACGTGAGTGGTTAATGTCCTTCTATTGATATGACCTTTAAAACTGAGAAAGTGAAACAAAGAAGAAGCTCTTGGTAGCACCAGCTTTTAACAGAAAAGGAAGTTTTAGTCTTCTTGACCGCTGGCAGTGTTGTTCCAACAGGAGATACTGCACCATTTCTTCATCCCCATTTTATGGGAGAGGGACAAATTTTGGGACACTACCTCTGCAAAAGAGCTTCTGTAGTACTCATAGTAGAGCATTAAACACAAGGCAACTCAGAGAGGCTGCTGCGCCACTCCTGTCTCCAGGCATAAAGAAGTTGTGTTGTGTATTTTTTCTCAGTAATGGCTCAAAATTCCTGCAGTCTGACATGACCTTACAGGCTTCAAGCTGCAAACAAGAAATTAGTTCTAAACACCTCTCTAGCAACAAGCTGGCACCATGGAAAGCAGCAGTTAAGATTGTGCTGTAGCTACAAAGAAGAAAACATGCAAATTATAACCTAGACTATCAGAAAAGGAAACAATTCCAAGAGTAGCTGAGATTTTGCAGCTCAACTTTTTTACCATTTCCCCACCCACACATTTTTACCTCAACAGTATTAAATAAACACCCATACCAGGTCTTACTCTCCTTCCCCCTTTCAATCAATGACACAGCTTTGGAACAACTGAGGAATACTCCACTTGTTACAGACATGTTCATCGGTTTGTGAAGCCCACTGCTCTTACCATCTCTTTCTACCAGTGTGAAGGGCTCACTATCCCAGCCATCCTCTAGTGCTGCTGGCTGAACATCCAGGTGACCATACACACACACTGTCTTTTTGCGTGGATCTGTGCCCAGTGTTCCCAGAACAATTGGTGGTAGGGGAATCTCTGATCCATCAGGCAGCTAGAAATAGGAAGGCAGAAGTTTTATTAAAATGTGGAATGTCGGAGTTTTAATCAGGTGCATGAATTACTTTCCTACTATGGGGGTTATGAGAGTAGAGGCACAGACAGCTAAACAAAACTAATCTACTTAAACTGATTGCCAGAAGCAGGGTGTCAAAGAGGGCCTGATGGCACCATGCCTGTTAGTTTCCTGACAAGTCCCAGTAACAGTCAGAATGTTCCAAGCCACTTAGAACTGATAGCTTTAATCTACCAATCCTACATCAGATTTTAGCAGAGCAAGCTGACTGCATGCCAAACTGCTATATCTAATGCTAACCTAAGCATAAGTGATAAACTCCATTCAATATTGCATTCTGTGTTGCTTGTCACTGCACTTTCATCCTGTCCACAGTATAACTCTCTGGACAAAAATTTCCTGACAATGGTAAGGCCAGATGTAACATGTGCCTACACCCAAATAAGATCAGCATAACAGACCTATTTCTCTGTACCAGCCTACATTGTTATGCTAAGGGCAGGGTAGTGCTGATAAACTCAGTTCAGGAGTTCAAGAGTTGAACTTGGCTTAATCCCTTGGAATACCCCATAAGCAATTATCACATGCTATTCCCAGTCAGCAAGTATTTCCCTTCTGGTGAGTATGTACTTCCACACATAGTTCAGCAGATCAAGATCAGCTTTGACTTTTTGCTTATACTGGTCCCAAGTTCCAATTTTTTATCAACAGGTTACTGGTCCTTGGCCAGCTGCAGCCCTACATAAATTAAAGCACTACTGCAAGAGTTCATAGTAATCAATACACAACAAATTGGTGTGCAGCAGTAAAGCAACTTTGATCTGACAAGTTCAGTTGCCTTACAATGTCCCTCACAGATATAGCAGCAACACATAATACACTGACTAGCTCTTTCTAAATATAAAAGTGAACACTGAAGGTAACCCTTGCAGATGGATTAAAGTCACCTAATAAAAATATTACATATAAAAGGCTAAAATCAGTTCTTGCTACCAAAAAGTTGCAGTGATGCAAAGAAGAACTTTGTCTCTGAATTAACTGAAACACTTTTGATGGGGTTTTAGGCTGTAGGTAGTAGCAGAGCTGGAATTAACCTACAGATTCCCTCCCAAGCCAGCTGTTTTCCTGCTGGAACCTGTAGCTACACACAAGTGTAATCCAGTTACCCAAAGCAAGAACTGCTCAGGAGGTTCCTATAAACACAGATTTCACTCAGCAATCTTTCATACTAATTACACAGATAATCTCCTAAAACTAGTAAACATTCCAGTACAAGGTTTTTAATGCCACTATCCAAATCCTAGTCTAACAATTTCAGTACGGGTCTTACTCTGAGGCAGATAGTGGCTAGGTACTTCAAAGGAGGAGCCTATCAAGTGGATATTTCCCTACAATGAGATTATCAGANTTCAAAGGAGGAGCCTATCAAGTGGATATTTCCCTAGGATGACATTATCAGACTTATAAGCACAAACATTTCTCAGGAAAAAATAATTTAAAAAAGCAGTCTGGATAGCTAAAAATGAGGAGGATATTCATTCTATTAATGATACTTTTGTATCTAGTAAGGGAGCAATGCAATCTTGTGACAAATGTAACACTTCTGAAAGAGTCCTGAAGTCTTCTGGCAGACTTAGTGAAACGTCAGTATCTTTATGGGTCTAAGGACCAATAACAACCTGTTGTTTAAAATGTCTAGCATTTTTGTTTGCAGGTGCTCTATTCATGTTCAGTTCAGAAAGTATTTAAAACACATTTAATACAGTCCAAAATTTAATTCAACATCCTTAACTGGGTCCCAAGGTTTACTCTAAAGGAAGGTTTTTAACAGAAGGTTCAGACTGTGTGGCTGGAAAGACATTATCCTAGACCCCAACAGGCTGCTGCCTTTCTAGGCCACTGCCCATAGGACCCTCGTGTGATGATCCTGACCCAGAAGTCCATCAGACACCAAGGAATTAGTGACCCACCAAGACAAGCTGAGCACCCAAAGCCTGTGCTATACTATGCTGCACACACAGCTTCACCTTCCTGCATTGTGCTGGACTGCAGGATAAACTGAGCCACTTGACTGTAACCTAAAGGCAGCTCCCCCCGCACACCGGGGATTACATTGCCTGCATGTCCTTGACCTAACCTAAAAGTGCATCAGGAAGGTCTCACACAAAATCCCTTTTGTCAGTGGAACTGAACAGCTTGAATAAATAAAATGGGAAAACACTTCCATGGACAGGATCTGAACAGTATGTTAGATGCTGGATGGATGTCTGCTAGATGCTGCACAGCTTGGAGGTGCCAGTATCTGCAGGGATATAAGAGTATCCACACTATCCTGTTCCTTTATAGTGATAAGTCAAATAAGCAGCCTTTTAATGGAGTCTAGGTGCCTTTCACACTGGGAACATAAGAAACCAGCACTTTCTCATGCAAAACACCTTGTCTTCTAAAGAGGTTTTTTCCTGCTAAGCTGCCACGGAGATGCTCACATACCTTTTGTTTCCCAATATCCATGAGTTTGGTTGTGCCTCCCAGTCGCTCAATCTCCTTGGCAGCAACCTCCATCATGCGCTTGATTTCCCCCCTCTTCTCTGGCCATGCTGACACGCTCTGGATCGCCACCCACTCTGCCAGGCGCTGCAGAGATGGAAGAGCCACAGGTTTTACTACACAACAGGCACCAGGCAAACACCACCACATCTTGAAATACGACAAACACTGGTTTAAGCCAAGCTCAAGTTGAGGCAAATCAGCTCTGTCCTCTGCTCAAAGAAGTACTTTTAACCATTAATATTACTCTCAAAAGCTCTCTAAAACATCACTTGCCTACAGCTGTCCCTGCTGTGTAGCACAAAGTCTACAGATACATCATGTAAGTGTAAGAGTATGACAGCTTGTGCTTATTATGCCTTTCTAGTTGCTGTTCTTTAAGTACCCAGAACCAGCTAAAGTCTTTTGGGCCTCTCAAAAAGGCCACTTCAGCTTTTACTCCCCCTCTGAGTTCAGCAAGAACAACTGGCAGAAATCAAGCTGAACACTTGGCATAGTTCATGCCTGAGTTCACAGTGCTACACCACTGATTCCTTCATGGGTAAAAGGAATTACAATACAACCTGTAACTAAATAGCAGGTCAAGCAGCAAAGTACCTCTTTGGAGAGGGCAACCTCTCCCTCTGTCCCCCAGCATGAATTGTTTTATACAAGAAAGCTTTGTTCCAGCCTCATTTATAATATATTTAATCTCCCATCTCCAAAGGGAAGAAACTATAAACCTAGTTTGGCATACAGATGCTGGTGGCAGCTTCCTGTACCTCTAAATAGGTCACCAGTAGCACTCTACAGTAATAGATCATTTCCTAATAAATTTAGGAAACAAAACATTTAATAATTAATAATATTAAATAATTTCCTAATAAATTTACCATGGACATTAAGGTTTTTGAACAGAACTATGCCTAAATTTAACAAAGTTTTCTGGCCTGACTCAAATCCCTCACACTTGCTTCCTGCTCTCCCCTCTCTCCCATTACTTGACATTATTCCTGGGCATATCATATAAATATAAACTTGAAGCTGACCACCTAACTTCTAATATCTCATAACTGCCCATGCTGTAGGACAAAACTCAAAAAAAACTTACCTGAACATAGAGGTCCTGGTGTTCATCAATGTATTTAAAGAGGGTTTCAAGAGCAGACATTTCTGGACTAGTTTTCAGAACAGTGTTGATGAAGATTCTGTGACAGAAAATAATTTAGGTTGCAGGTTTAAGAAGTGACAGTTATCAAGGGCCACAGGAGGCTTTCACTTTTCACACCAAGCTGTACTAACATAAAACCTGAGGCCTCTTCCTTTCATGAAATCACCACAGTGAAGTGGCTAAACAAAAGCATATTTAAATTTCAACACCCCTCTTTCTGCCTCTCCCCTCAAAATAACTTTCAAAGCTAAACTGCACTATCTTGTCTCTAGAGATACTTCAATGAAGTCATACACTTCATTTTACTGCAGACTTGCAGGCAAAATGTTACCCCAGTAAAATGCAACTTCAGAGAGTAGATTTTATTATGAGTTCAACTAATAGCATGCCATAGACTTGAATACTGGTAGCCAGGTCCAAGAAAGCACCACAGATTGTGCTCTGCAGAGAAGGTTAAAAGCAGGCAGCTGGAGAGCTGTGCTTTCTTCAGCCTTAAGTCTCAGCCTGCCACTCAGACTTCACAAATAAGGTCAGAATGAAACCATGGGAACAGAGGCCAGCCCCAGCAGGTCATGAGCAAGTGGTCAGTGACTACTTCACTGCTACCACTTCCTTCTTTTGTTTTTATTTCAACTGAAGTTCATGTGAGAAAACCCAAGACCTCTCCCCTTTTCAATTTCCTGTCTTCTTTACCAGGCTGAAATCAATACTGAGAAGAAATACTGTCCACTAAAGCAATAAAGCAAACAAGCTTAAGCTTAACTCTCCAGTTCGAGCTAAAGGTACAGCACCTCATCTAAGCCAGGAAAATAATGAGCTTTACAAATCCCAAAATGGCTAAGGCTGAAAGGGACCACTGGAAGGACTAGCTGGTCTAAGATGTGGCCTTACAGCACATTACTCAGGATAGTGTCCAGGAGCCTTCTGAGTAATTCCAGAGAAGGAGGCTCCCTGAAGTGCCTCTGCAACCCAAGTGCCTGGACTAGGAGGAAAAACTACAGTGTCCATGTAATACAAGCATGTTCAGCAGCTCCAGCCACTGTGATTCAGTATTTTGTTGAGTCAGCCTCATGCCAGATCCTTTAAGACTTTCTTCTGCTTCTACACGGTAGTCACAAGACAGCTGGTAAAACATCTGACTGCTTGTCTTTGGATTCTTGAGAAGCTGACTACTCTACATATCTGAAACAAATCCTTTCCAGCTGCAGATTGCCCCACACAATATACTGCAATACAAGCACCACCCCAAATTTTCTTTTACACAAGGTTGTACTTGCACAGATACTGGTGTTTCACATACAGAAATCCTTTCCCTCACCAGAGATAGCACATCCATCAAGTTTAAATTTGGATAACTAGCTTTAAACACCAATTAGAACAATCCCAAATCACCAGACAGGTAAGCAGTCACTTCAATAGTCATGAAAAGTAAAAACTGAACACCTTCAGAAGCACTATGTAGACATAACCAAGTTAAAGCAATGCTTCTCACTGGAGCTGGGGTTCCCTAATGAAGCCACCCTCCCCACATGCAGTTAGAGCTCAGGCAGGAGTCATGTGGAGCTTTTCAGGAAACCAGCACACAGGCATCAGTCCAGTGCATCTGACCCTCCCCTTCACTCAAACCCTTTCTGTAGCAACCTCAAGGCTCCAGCCTCACAGCACAGACACAAAATACATGTTACACGGAGGCTGACATTCTGCCCAACACAAACAAGATCTGAACTACTTGTTAAGTCAGGAACTACTTTAAATATCACCTTAACCATAGTTAGGTAGTTCTGAAATCACAAGGGCATTGAATCATACAAGTCACACTGAAGAGCTGCAAAGAAGCCCGCTCCAGAAAGCTTCAAACTACAAAAAGTACTGGTTACTACATAGCAAAAAGCTGGATGTTACTTCCCCCTTCCTCTTTAAAAATCAGAGTTTGAACTTCCTGTAAGTCCTTCAGAATGGAGAGCTGAACCCTTCCTACCTATCCACAAGAGGCTCCACAGTTTTACCTTTTCACAGGACTCTAGAAGTTGCACCTTGACATAAGATAACCCAAGGGACGATCGTTGCACTATTACAACTTTGCCCTCCTTATCCACAAACAACCTAAGTATCCCAGAGGCGAGCACTGAACCAATTCAAGAGCGCACCATAGCCACCATTGAGCCCCAAGTTCATGCAGCAGGCTCAGCACTTCGGGCCGAGGTTGACTTAAAGGCTAAACGTGGGACTTTCTTTACAGGGTTTTGCAGCACCGGGACGAGCCCCCCGCAGCCGCCCAGGTCGGTGACAGCCTCGGGACGGAAGGGAAGGAGACAGGCGCAAAGCGGGCTTCCTAAGGACAGCGCGGGGAGAGAGAGCGACAGCGAGGAAGGGGCAGGAGCGGAGGGGCAGGGGCAGCTTCTCTCCGGGGGCAGCCCCGGTGCCGCCGCGCCCCAAGGCCGAACAGACGCTGCCCACCGGCGGACACGGAGCAAGGCCCGGCCCGCCGGCGGCGCCGCGCACCCGGCATTCCCGGCTCCTCCCCGCCAGGCCGGGCCGAGGCGGCCACGCACGCCGGCGCCGCGGCATCACAAGGCCAAGGGACCCGGTCTCCCCAACCCTTCCCGACACTCACTCACTGCCCGCACGTCCTGCCGGCTCTCACCTGAAGTGAAAACACCGACGGCCCTTACGGCGCTTTAAGTAGCCCCGCGCTAGCCCCGCCCCGCGCCGCGCGCCCGCGCCGGCCAATCCGCAGGCAAGGCGAGACGAGGGGCGGGGCTTGAGGCGGGGAGGGGCGTGGCCTCGGCCCGTCGCGGGGCGGCCCCTGTGGGGCGGAGCCGGAATAATAATAAAGGGAATATGATATAGAGGGGAATATAATATGGAGTCTGGGATGGAGAGCCGTCTGGGCAACTGAATTATTCCAGCCAAAGCTGGGAGTATCCTTATGACCTTCCTACATTTGTGGTTTAGATAGGTTTAATAGATTTAGATGTGGTTTAGACAGGTCCCTAGAGTCATAGAATTAATTATAGAATATCGTGCATTGGAAGGGATCCACAAGGATCATCAAAGTCCAGCTGCTGGCCCTGCACAGGACATCCCCAAAAATCACACCATGTGCCTGAGAGCACTGTCCAAATGCTTCTTGAGCTCTGGCAGGCTTCATGTTGTGACGCCTTTGCTGGGGAGTCTGTTCCAGTGCCCAACCCTCTGAAGAACCTTTTCCTAATATCCTGCCTAAACCTCCCCTAACACAACTCCAAGCCATTCCCTCAGTCCTGTCACTGGTCACCACAGAGAAGAGATGCGCCTGCCCCTCCTCCTCCCCTCACCAGGAGGCTGTAGGTTGCAATGAGGTCTCCCCTCAGTCTCCTGAACAGACCAAGTGACCTCAGCTGCTCCTCATATGGGTTCCACTCAAGGCCCTTCACCCTCTTCACAGTCCTTCTTTGAACACTCCCTAATAGTTTAGTATCTTTTTTGTCTTATGGCACCAGAATTGCCCCCAGCACTTGAGGTGAGGCCATCCCAGCTCAGAACAGAGCAGACTATCCCCTCTCTTGCCTGGCTGGTGATGCTGTGTCTGATGCACCCCAGGACAGGATTGGCCCTCCTGGCTGCCAGGGCACTGCTGACTCATGTTCAACTTGCCACTGACCAGGACCCCCAGGTCCCTTTCCACAGCACTGCTTTCCAGTATCTCATTCCCCACTCTGTG